>WEIT01035337.1:0-15954 GCA_013389985.1 Dryoscopus gambensis
CCAACTTTATTTTAGCTGCCATGTTTCATCTTCTTATTTAAGCCTTTGACTCCCCTTCTCTAGGTTAGTTACTTCTTTTTGTGTCCCCTGCTAGCATATGAACCCAAGACAACATCCCTCTTAATTCTCAACATACTAAGAGCATTTAGTATCATAATTTGTTCTCTCCCAGAAAAGTGTCAATGACACAAAAATCCTGACTGAAAAACTGACACTTAACACATACAAAACTCTATTTTCACTGAGGACTATACTACATTTTATTTGACTTTTAGAAGGTTTGCTCTGTAATGTCTATAAATGAACTATCATGAATAAGTAACACATGCAAATCTGGAAACTAAATCTGAGGTTAAATGTAAGAAATGGAAGCTGGGCAGACAGGCACATCGACAAGCTTCAATTTCAGTGTAGGTATAATGGGAAGTTCTTTTAAAAAGGGAAAAGATCACTAGACAGTCACTATTAGGTAGGGTTGGGGGGTTTTTTCCAATTGTCAAATATAAGGAATCATGGGTAGCTTTAATTCCCAACCCTCAAAACAGTACATTACATAATGTAAACATTTCTATGTATTTTAAAGCAGTCCACTGAAAAAACCCATTATTTAGCATGGTGCTCTAGCTGTCTAGACATCTGATGCATAAAAGACTTCAGATACATGAAATAAAAGAGCACATTAGTTTGTGAACAACCAGAAAATAATCAATTCTTTTGTCATACGTTTGTTTACTAGTCTTCAGAAATTGACTTTACTACCAGAAGGAAGAGGGACTGAAAAAGCAGCGTGGTGGGCAACAACTGATAATAAATTTTACTGAAGGTTAACATCTGAATTTAGCCAGAAGGCAGAAGATACTGACAGGTCACATTTCATAAAATAAAGAGCAAAATTTGGTTATATTTCCTGAATTTGACTAAAAATCACCAGGAAAAAAAACCCAAAAAACCAACACAAAACAAAACAACAAAACCCACAAATACTAAAACCCAAAAAATCACCACCGTACTTGTGCGAGGACAATAACCGTATGGACACTGAAATAATCCACACACAATCTATGAAGGGCTAAATGCTGCAGTCCTTACACAAGTATATTTTAAAATACAAAATTAGTACTTTTAAATACAATTAAGAAATAAAACTGTAAAATTCATATATTTTAAGATTGCAAAGAGAACAGTCTGACTTATTACCTTTTTAAGAAGTAGTTCAATCACTTTTCATAAAAATTGGGAACACTATTATCACCCAAAATAAAAGAAGTGGCATGCAGAATGTAGACGATAATTGCATGAATTCTTGCTCCCTTCCAAGACCAGTTAATCACCTGCTGTTACTTACCTATGTTCATGTCAGGTGCTGCAAGAAGAAAGTGATTCAGTACATACCAAATCATTTAAATACAGACATGAATGGATAAACAATCTCAAACCTAGAGTGGTTACTTTTAGTAAGTCAGTGAAGNNNGTTCAAGAACATGAAAGAAATGCTCACCTTCTTTAACGGTGACGATACTCTCTCTCTCTGTCTCGTTCTCTGTCACGATCTCTGTCACGATCACGATGCCTCTCTCTCTCACGGCTCCTTTCCCGGTAATAGTCATCGTGACGATCTCTACTACGTGATTTGTGGCGCCTACTTTTTTCTCGTGACCTACTGTGGTCCCTCTCTCTGGATCGCTCACGTCTTCTAAAAGAAATTACTTCATTAACTTTTTCTTCAAAATACTTGTCATCCCCATGCCAGTTTTGTACTCTGCTTATGAGTATGAATTTGACCAAAAACAGATATGAGAGAAAGATCTGTTCGTTGTGATGCAGGTGTGTTTTTGTACATATGATTAAAGATACCTGGTACAAACAGTGGTGGCTAAGATCTCAGTTACAGGTAGGAAGGGGCACCCACTTTCTAATCCCATAAAGAAAAGTCAAAGTACATACTCAGAATGGAGGATGACTGAAATCAGCTGGGGGAAATGCACCACATCTCAAATGATCACTACAACACGGCTGCTATTCTGCACATGGAAAATATGTGCCAAAACCACTAAATTAAACTAAGAGTTAAACTGAAGCTAGTCAGATCAATTTTGAAAAGAGGATTAATTAAAAGGCAGCTTTCATAAGTTCAGGAAACCCTTATTTGGTTCCTCCACACATTTCTTGTGCAACAGAACAAATCACTAAACTTCTTACATGCCTTAGTTTCTTCTCTGTAAAGTAGTCCTGCACTACACCTTCTCTTCCGTAAGTGAGAGCAGATGGAAGAGGAAAGTTTTACCTGGATCCAGAACCATAGGACTTGGACTCAATTCCATGAAGGCAGTCCTGAAGAGAGCTGATAAGTACTTTGCAGCGATCATCTGCAGATACTTTGGACTGTTTGATTAAGGAAATTGCAGTTACCAAGGTCTCTATAGCACTTCCATAGTCCCCTGAAAATTACGTAAGATCAGGATCAGAAAATTATGCAAGTTAAAACAAGCAAGATTTTTATCTGTAACAGCATTACCATTTTGAGTATCTTCTCTTAAGCAGCCATCTAGATAATTTACTGTAGCACCAAGTATTAAAATACTGTCAAGATCAGTACTCAGAAGGTTTTCTTAGACACCAGCTGAAGCACAGTACAAAATCAGTCACAAGTTGTACCTAAATTCAGTGTCCCATTAGGAAAATGTGGGTTCAGGCTTTCCAGGTTCCTAATTTAAAAAAAACCCCATAAATTCTTTTCAGTTGGGTCGAATAGCAAACACATTGAGTTTTACTAACCAGCACTGGCATCTGATACAGCTCTCGAAATGGCACTGCTTGAGATCGCCCTATTTCTATTCATGATTTCTTCAAATTCTGCTTCACTTAGAGGTGTCCTTGCAGCATCCATTTCTCTGCAAGCAATAAAACTAGTATTTAAAAGGTTAAGGAGAACTTCAGAAGCTATCATTGCAATTTCAACAATCCAAGTTTGCAACTTTAAGCAGTGACAAACAGAAAAGAAAGCAGGATCTGGGTTTGGTTTTGTTTTTGTTAAGGACCACCGTTATAGTATAAAATCCTGAAAGCTTAAAAAACCCCCAAAAAACCCAACAAACCAACCAACCAAAAAAAAAAACACCCAAAAAACAATTAAGACATTGCTGTATAAATAGACTTATTTTTTGTTCATCCCATCTATTTCAAACATTCAGCAGCACTTAATATTGTGCTTTACAAATATTTACAATTTTCGTAAATCCTTGAAGGTATGTAAATAGATATTCCCAATCAAATGGATGTGGAAATACATGTACATAGGCAATGCAACTTTGAGCAAAATTAGAGATAATTTTCATAACAGTACTGGAATCAGAACTATATGATCCTGTTTCCCAGATCTTAACTAAGACCAGAATGCTGTAACTTTTGAAAAACAAATATAGTTATCATCTTTAAAACACTCAATTTTCTGAATGATATGTCAGGATTTTACAGCAATTTTTTTTTTTTTAAATTTCTGGTCAAGTTCAAGGTACTCCAATTTAATCTCCATACTAGTCACAGTAAGGAGGAAGCAATAAAGCAGAATCCTCATACTCATTACACTTCAATTATCAGCTACCTATAGAGGGTTTGCAAAGTAACAGAAGTAAACCTGAATTTTCCCAAAAGTTTTGCAGTGTCCTATTAGCCAGTCTCTGTGTCACATAGAAAATTTGGAGAAATGTGTTAAGAGATAAATGCTGAGACTGTCAAACTGGCCCACTGCTTGATATTTCTAGAACAGTGTTAGTTCTTCTGGTAGAAAGAAAATGCAGAATAATAAGCAATGCTATCCTCTTAATTGCAAGAAGTGGAACAAGATCCTATAGCCAGTTTAGCATAAGAGGAAATGTCTAAAAATTCATACCTCCNACAGTGGTGGCTAAGATCTCAGTTACAGGTAGGAAGGGGCACCCACTTTCTAATCCCATAAAGAAAAGTCAAAGTACATACTCAGAATGGAGGATGACTGAAATCAGCTGGGGGAAATGCACCACATCTCAAATGATCACTACAACACGGCTGCTAGTCTGCACATGGAAAATATGTGCCAAAACCACTAAATTAAACTAAGAGTTAAACTGAAGCTAGTCAGATCAATTTTGAAAAGAGGATTAATTAAAAGGCAGCTTTCATAAGTTCAGGAAACCCTTATTTGGTTCCTCCACACATTTCTTGTGCAACAGAACAAATCACTAAACTTCTTACATGCCTTAGTTTCTTCTCTGTAAAGTAGTCCTGCACTACACCTTCTCTTCCGTAAGTGAGAGCAGATGGAAGAGGAAAGTTTTACCTGGATCCAGAACCATAGGACTTGGACTCAATTCCATGAAGGCAGTCCTGAAGAGAGCTGATAAGTACTTTGCAGCGATCATCTGCAGATACTTTGGACTGTTTGATTAAGGAAATTGCAGTTACCAAGGTCTCTATAGCACTTCCATAGTCCCCTGAAAATTACGTAAGATCAGGATCAGAAAATTATGCAAGTTAAAACAAGCAAGATTTTTATCTGTAACAGCATTACCATTTTGAGTATCTTCTCTTAAGCAGCCATCTAGATAATTTACTGTAGCACCAAGTATTAAAATACTGTCAAGATCAGTACTCAGAAGGTTTTCTTAGACACCAGCTGAAGCACAGTACAAAATCAGTCACAAGTTGTACCTAAATTCAGTGTCCCATTAGGAAAATGTGGGTTCAGGCTTTCCAGGTTCCTAATTTAAAAAAAACCCCATAAATTCTTTTCAGTTGGGTCGAATAGCAAACACATTGAGTTTTACTAACCAGCACTGGCATCTGATACAGCTCTCGAAATGGCACTGCTTGAGATCGCCCTATTTCTATTCATGATTTCTTCAAATTCTGCTTCACTTAGAGGTGTCCTTGCAGCATCCATTTCTCTGCAAGCAATAAAACTAGTATTTAAAAGGTTAAGGAGAACTTCAGAAGCTATCATTGCAATTTCAACAATCCAAGTTTGCAACTTTAAGCAGTGACAAACAGAAAAGAAAGCAGGATCTGGGTTTGGTTTTGTTTTTGTTAAGGACCACCGTTATAGTATAAAATCCTGAAAGCTTAAAAAACCCCCAAAAAACCCAACAAACCAACCAACCAAAAAAAAAAACACCCAAAAAACAATTAAGACATTGCTGTATAAATAGACTTATTTTTTGTTCATCCCATCTATTTCAAACATTCAGCAGCACTTAATATTGTGCTTTACAAATATTTACAATTTTCGTAAATCCTTGAAGGTATGTAAATAGATATTCCCAATCAAATGGATGTGGAAATACATGTACATAGGCAATGCAACTTTGAGCAAAATTAGAGATAATTTTCATAACAGTACTGGAATCAGAACTATATGATCCTGTTTCCCAGATCTTAACTAAGACCAGAATGCTGTAACTTTTGAAAAACAAATATAGTTATCATCTTTAAAACACTCAATTTTCTGAATGATATGTCAGGATTTTACAGCAATTTTTTTTTTTTTAAATTTCTGGTCAAGTTCAAGGTACTCCAATTTAATCTCCATACTAGTCACAGTAAGGAGGAAGCAATAAAGCAGAATCCTCATACTCATTACACTTCAATTATCAGCTACCTATAGAGGGTTTGCAAAGTAACAGAAGTAAACCTGAATTTTCCCAAAAGTTTTGCAGTGTCCTATTAGCCAGTCTCTGTGTCACATAGAAAATTTGGAGAAATGTGTTAAGAGATAAATGCTGAGACTGTCAAACTGGCCCACTGCTTGATATTTCTAGAACAGTGTTAGTTCTTCTGGTAGAAAGAAAATGCAGAATAATAAGCAATGCTATCCTCTTAATTGCAAGAAGTGGAACAAGATCCTATAGCCAGTTTAGCATAAGAGGAAATGTCTAAAAATTCATACCTCCCTGAGTTTTGAGTATTATTTTTCGTGTGCCTCCCATAGAATGGAATATGTAATTTTTCTCTTATGGACATGTTATTTCCAGTGAAACGCCTATGATATATAATTAATGACAATTTAAATAGTTATGGATGATAGCTTTAACATTATTAATGAAAATACTGGACAGTAAGTTATACTGTCTTATTCCCACTCCTTCCCTCCCCAGACATTCTATAAACTGCAGACAACCTTGATTTTGTCCATCAAAAAACACCCAACACCTTATACTCTTATATTTCAGGCAATTAAGCCAAACGCTTGAATTTCTATAGGGTTTTCTTGTATGAACATCACACGTACAAATGCTTGGGGGGTTATAAACTTTGTGGTAAAAAAAGAATCAAAGCAAAGCATCTTTGCAGAAAACATTTTAAGCCAGAAAAGTGTGTCTCATGCTAGTAAAATTACTACTGAAAAATTCAAATCTAACTATGTAAAATTCTCTCTTGCAATATATGCCAAAATTTTTGACAAATACAAATATGGTAAAAATCATGAAACAGCAGGAAGACAGAGATGCTTGAAATCACAGATGAAAAAGATGTTTCAAACAAGATGTGAAAAACTTGACAAGTCAAGTCAGAGACTTAAGAACTCTGTCACAGATAGGATTAACCATAGAAAAAGCCACTGCTACAAACACAGCAAGATTGCACCAAATGAGCAGAAACATCTTGGTAGGAAAGGAGGGTAAAAGTCTTGCAGTAAATTCACACCTGGCTTTTCAGACAAACACTAAGTTTTAATTAAATCCTGAAGAAAAAAGGGACAAGCAATGCTGCTGAAAGATGAAAATGGATGAGCGTGGTAAGACCTCAACATATGCACATATTTGAAAAAGAAAACTCCAGAGCATTCTTAAAAGGCAGCCTGCAAAGCACGATGATACACATAGAATTCAGAATTTCAAGTTAAGACAGAAGCACAACCAGAAGCTGCTGCCTAAGAAGTGATATATAAGTTTACACGTAGAACACATGGAATGATGACACTGCCAAAAAAAGCAAAGACAAACAGCTCAGAGCTGAAAAGGGAAAGTAAGATTACTGGTGTTGCCTTTCAGGATTTTCTTCCTGCTGCAAACATGTTTCTCAGATTTATTCCCCTGGAGAAGTTAAAAGGGGCAAACTACAGGAGTGGTGGGATCCGTTCTGGTCCTACTTTTAATTGTTCCTAACACTCGCTTTAAAAGGGAAAAATCAAATGCTTGCAACAAGAGGAGTAAAATCTGCTACCCAAATACATGAGACCAAAAGAACTCACCTTCCAGGTGGCCCATAGTCACCTCTGTCATATGGTGGAGGTCGGCCATATGGATCTGTTGGAGGTGGGCCACGGCTGTCTGAAGTGGGTATGCCGCTATTAGCAGGTGGGGGGAAGAAAGCTGGATTCACATGTGGTGCCGGTGGTGGAGCACCTGGAGGTGGCCCAGGGAGATGTGGAGGAGGTGCAAGAGTCAGGGGTGGCCCGAGAGGGCCAGGTGGACGAGGGGGAAATGGACCCGGAGGTGGAGGTGGACCCTGCTGAGGTGGTGGTGGACCTGGTGGTGGCCCATAGCCTGGAACTGGTGGAGGAGGGCCTGGAGGAAGTGGCCCAAGTGGAGGCTGACCAAAAGGCTGTCCTGGAAACAGAACTGGTGGTGGTGGACGATCACCGCGATTAGGAGGTCCAGCTAATGGAGGTGGGAGGACCTGACCAGGAGGTGGAGGGCCTGGTGGGCCTGGTGGGCCAGGAGGACCTAAGGGTGGACGTGGGGGAGTTTGTCCAGCTAAAATAAAATAAAATAAGAAAAAACAGAAACAAACAAACAAACAAAATTGAGTGAATAAGTACAAAGAAATAAAATACTTTAAAATTCTTCCTTTTTTTATGCTTAAAAACAATGACAAAAGAAAAAGAGAGCAACCCTCCCTCCCTGAACATTGCTCAACATGTACAAGACATGCATGTTCCAGCTTTGGGTCCAGTAGATTAGAAATTTTTTTACTTATCTGTATCTGTTGATACTAGATATCTAGAGATATCTAATGAGAACAACAGTATCTTGAAAACTGACAACTCCCCTCCCCAAATCACTTAATCACCTGCTGTTGTTTCCAAAACCCACAAGAAGATTACAAAAGCTAGAAAACATGGCATCTTACTGCAGCTAGTCTTTCATATGGGGCTTAGGATAAAATATATGTTAAAAATATGGGAGAAGCTGTGTTGGAGAAAGCAATGTAAATGCAGTATCCAAACCTACTTTTAGATTCTCATTACTGTTTTTTCAATTTGACTGTGTCCCTTGGACTGTTGGTAGACAATTTGTTACTGAATGACATTTACTAAAAAATACATCAGCGAAAAAAGAACTTCACTGCAGTGCAAACCTAATTGTTCAACAGATTTCTTCTATATCAGATACTACCTAAACATGAAGACCTCCTCTTCAAATTTCTGGTGCCAACTAACTGACCTGTCAGTGGGCATGAATCAAAGCTGAATTTCTGACCACGTGCAAACTTGTACTACAGTAAGGAAATTAGTTACTTTACACTCTGCAACACAGGCATTCTCAGCACATACAGTAAATCAGAAAATCTCAACCAGATTACACTAAAGCCAAATCTACTTGCTAACACAATCTATTTTAATTTTTTCATACTTAAAATACATATATTGACATAGTATAAAGAATGTATGTAAAAAAGCTCTTCTCTTGCTATCAAATTTAGTAAGTACAACTTCCTGTTGAATAGCAACAAAGGAAGTCAAATCTTACAATCTAGCTGTGAACAGTGATTATGGTTCATGAATTGACTTGATCTTTATCATTTCCCAAATAAGTATGCCACACGGAAACAAGAAAACACAAGTAAGACTGAAACTCCATATATGGATAATTTTACCTGGGAAAGGTGGTGGTGGCCCTCCTGGCCCTGCCGGTCCAGGGAATCTGTCTCCACCTGGAATGGCACCTGGAAAACGGCCCCGACCTCTATTACTAGGTGGAAATGCTGCCCGTGAGCTTCCTCCTGGGGGACCAGCTTTACCTTCCCCAGACATCTGGCCAGATTGCGTGGCTGCAATGGAAAAGCAGAAGTGTCATTACATACGTGGAAATAGGTTAAAGCATTTCAATACTTGATCTAAAGTTTTATGCAGTGCTAAAGCATGATCTTATGAGGACCAACTCGCTCCCCATAGGCAAACCCAACGCATTTGGGGAGGAAAACCTTCTTTGCTAAAATACTATGCTCCATACTAAAGGAAGAGGATCTGGATAGACTGCCAGTCCTTCCTTCCACGAAGCCCAAGGCCACAAATGATTAGGAGTGGGAAACACGAGACATGGTGCCGAAGTACAACACAGAACCGCTCTTCCCCCTTCTGACAAACACAGACAGTCCACACATTAGAATTTAATCCAGTTTGTCTGCAAATGTTAAATTTCTAAATGCTCTTGTGGTTTTTTTTAAAATTACATCCACAAGAAACTGAGAAAGCATCTCCAAATGTTAAGAAAAGAGTTTCACAAAGCTGCACCCTTCTTTCAGAATGCAGCAGCTCTTCAGTGTATGAAGTGATTTCTTTAAACAAAGATACAACTTCATTCACCTGGACTCTTAAGTATTTTACAGCTATTTTAAACTGTAGAAATTATAAGATGCTGAGCTAAAAACCTGCCATTCTACTTTTTCTGCTTTTCCAAGACAGCACCTAAGAAAAGCTTACTTTTCCTTGACTGCATTTCAAATTGACTCAGAAACTGTTTATTACACGGAGTTACAACAGGATTCTGCCCATGCAATTCTCTTTTAGGCAACAAATCCATCAACTTTTTGGAGGATGCTTCCGATCCCACACCCACAAGGGCAAACCTGAAAGGAAACGAAGGAAGTTACAACACAATTTTTCCATTTTCTGACATCGTGACACCTCATAAAAAAGATTATGCACAGTAAGCAAAAGAATACTTGAAAACTAGACACAGAAACTGTCTCACAGGTCTTAAGTCCAGTTTTTGGAACAGATAAAGTAACTTATTCTAGGACATAAAAGAAGAAAATAAAAGAGCAAGCACAAGATGCATCAAAATTTATCCCAACAAAGGCAGCTTTTTGGTGGAGTGTCAACAGACTACATAGTGAATTCATATGACCAAGTTACTAAGCATACACTGCGTGCTCATTACTGTTAAAGAGACAGGAAGGCACATTTATGTAGTGAAATTTAGGTTATCAGTGAAAGATGGGCCCAAGCACTTTAAACAGCTAATGGAAAATAAAGATGTAAAGAAAGATTCCATAATGAAAGTTGGGGGAATAGCATTTACACTGAAGAAAAACAAGCATCACCACCACACCAACTAAAATCTAGGAATAGTCTTAAATGAAGATGACGAAACAGCTTTAACTTACAAAATAATGAGACACGCAATACCATCACAAAAATTTATACCTGAAATTTAATTCATTAGTATGAAATGATATGTCTAATCATTTCTGGATCAATAAGCTAAGATTAGCAGTTCAAAGATTGACAATTATGAAAACTGAGAACTCCTTCCCCTCCCAAACTTCAGTCCATGTACAGAAAAAACAAACAAGTTCTTACCCTTTAGACTGGCCATTAGCACGATTTTCAAAAAATTTTATCTCCAAAATATCATTTACCCCCAGTGAATGAACTGCTTCAGTTAAGTCTTCATCTGTTGTCCACTGAAAAATATTTTTAATATTCAACTATGAGAGCTTATCTAAAACACCAGGCGAAGGGCAACTAAATTTTCCATGGATTTTTGAGTGTGTGTGTGAAACTGATCCAGAGGAATACTTTATTCGGGCTGTCAATATATTCTGACTTTTGGAGTAGTCATTTTTATTTTACAATTCAACTATTAGTTCAGCTAATTCATGCAAATTTTGCTGAATCCATTCATGTATTTCACAATGGGACAACTTAAGTCAACAGTCAGGTCCTTTACTTACCTATTAGCTCCTGAAAAAATGAAATAAAATAATGTAATGAAAAAACACCCATAAAGTATTCTTTTTCAAGTTTAGTCCTAGTAAGAAAATATCAGAAAGGGAAAAAGCCTCATGTTTTTATTTATCTTTTAAAATAGGATTTTGTATATGTGGGCTCTGAAGAACTTGATTTCACGTAAACATATAGAAGTTCCACTTAATTCAGCTACTGACCAGCTCTTGCACTGTTTGCTTAACTGCAATTGATTTTAAAATGCTTTAATTCTAACAAAGGTAATTATCTTAAGGGTGACCGCAGTTCAGTGAGCTATCATAAACCTGTTCTTCTTGGACAGAGAAATAAGCCTCAAGACAAATACCTGAAAACAGTTATGTTGAGTCACTGCCAATGGAAAAGGCCCTGGAAAAATGTGAAAAGTAATTTCAAGAAAATCCCAGAGAACCTTCAACCTCCTTTTAAACTAAACCCTTCAGCAAGAGTTTACTAAAAATTGGGTTTGTTTAATAACCTTGAAGCATTTTCAGGCATGATGTATTTAGTAGTTCAAACTTGTTCTCTTCTTTCATTCAGTTCTCTGAAAACCTTAAGAATGTAGTAGCACAAATATCCCTTCATAGCACTTAAAACATGACAGAAACTCTGAACTTTATATTTACTGAAGATTTCCTTGATTTTTAAGACATCATGACAGCTCCAGACAGGCTCACCAAAATTCAGGTAAAAGGAAAAAAAAAACCCACAACCACAAATAAAAATTAAAGAAAACCAAACCAACAACAGAAACAAAAACACCTGATTTTTCATACTCATAATATTTCATATAAAACATTTTAAAGAAAAAAATTTTACAAATAGTTATGCCCATAATTAAAATTCCTGTGTACAACTAAGCAGCAGTAAGATACTTACCCAAGTGAGATTTCCAATGTACAAGGCAATTCTCTTTCCAGTATACGTATAGACAACATTTGGTGCAGCTCCTTTACCTACATCATCCCCAACAGATGGTGGAAGAGAATCCATGTAATCGCGATCCTCTGGAGCATCTCCATTATTTGCAGATGGAGAAATTACATCATCATATAAATCAATCTGATCATGCCCACCATATTCAGCCTCCTAAAATAAAAAAGACACCTTGATTACAATTAACATTACTCTTAGAACTTACTGAAGCAAAAAGTTGTGATAACTGCCATGTTCCACAGACACAGTCTGATCCTACACAAAATCCCTGCCAAAAAGCTAAGCCCAGTTTCATCCACATCAAAACATATAAAATTCTTATGACTCCTATTATATTCTAAACTTATGCGGGAAAAAATACTTCTGGCCACTGTTTTCCATTGCAATACTTTTGCCCTTGTAATACAAGCAGAAATCAAAAAATCCACAAGCCCTACTCCCAAAATCACACACATTAGAAAGCACAAGTGTAGTGTTTTAACATCAGATTGCAACCAAGTACCACACAGTTGCTCACTGACTTCTCCCGCTCCAATCACTCCATGGGATGGGTGAGAAAAAACAGAAAAAGGTAAAACCTGTGGGATAAGAAGAATTTAAAAACTGAAATAAAATAAACTGCCAGTCCCTGAGCACTCATCAGCCCCTTTCAACCAACTCACATCAGTTTATGTACTGGGCATGATGTTCTTCCATCTGATGCTTTCCTATTACACAGCAGGACCCATCAGTAAACAAGGTAGATAGCATTCCATTTTCTGGTAGTTCATTATACAATGGAGCCCCTTCAGCACATGTTATCTTCTCCTCTAGTGACATTCTGAAATCTTGGTCTTCTAGATAGTCCATGATCACTTCCAAGATTCTTGGGCAACTGGGATTTCCAATTTGAGCTCATTAGGTGGTCACTGCAACCCAGTTATTTCATGCAGCCCCAGCCGCACAATGTGTAGAGAAGACCCTCCCTTTGAACATCCAGCCCAGCACTGGCAGCTGCTCAGGAGCTACAGGAGCTATGCTTCAGCCATCCTTCCAAAGCAGCTCAAGCTGCTTGATTAGATCCAGTATCTCTTTCAGCTGGAGTATAGGAGGCCTCAGATACTCTGAATCCCCAACTCCAAAAGAGAGAGCACTGGAGATGGGCTGGAGTCTCCCCTGGCGCTTTTTGCCAGACACTCCAGGTAGGGCCATTCGCCCTGGCTGCAGTATAGAGCACATTTTTACATCTTGCCCTGCCCAGACTGGTGGGGGGGCTATTGCATGAACTATGTCCTATTTAATTTGTTCAAAAGCTTGCTGTTGCTCAGGGCCTCATCTGAAATCATTCTTCTTGCAGGTCATTTGATGGAGAGGGCTTACAATTAGACTGTAATCTGGAATATGTGCATTCTCCAAAAACCCACAACATCTAAGAAAGCTTGCTTGTTTCTTACTAGTTGGTGGAGACATTGCTGTTATTTTCTTGATCATATCCACTGGCATCTGACAACATCCATCTTGCCATTTTACGCCTAAAAACTCAATCTCTCATGCAGGTCTCTTGACTTTATATTGTTTTATGGTAAAATCAGCTTTTGGAATAATTTGGACTGTTTTCTTCCCTTTCTCAAAAACTTCTGCTGCTGTATGGCCCCACAAGATGATATTATCAATGCATTGCAGGTGTTCCAGAGCTTCACCCTGTTCCAATGCAGTATGGATCAGTCCATAGAATTGGTAGGGCTATGTTTCCACCCCAATGGCTCTGGATTCCAGGTCTACTGGGCATTCTTTTAAGTGAAAGCAAATTGTGGCCTGTTAAAGGTATAGAAACCCATTAGCAATATCAGTTGTGGCAAGCCACTTGGCAGCTTTTGACTCCAGAATGTCCAGTAGGGCAGCACTCAGCCACAGCGTGACTTCATTCAGGCCACCATAGTTCACTGTCAGTCTCCAGTCCCCGTTACACTTTCACACTGGCCATAGGGTCCTGCTGATCACTGCTTAACTCTCCAGTTGATAAATCAGCTTGTGGATGGGAATAATGGTGTCTCGGTTGGTGCAATGCTGCTGCTGCTGCTGCAATGCCATGGTAGCAACCCATACCTGTTCTCTGACCTCCAGCAAGTCTACAACAGAAGGGTCCTCTGTGAGACCAAGCAAGGCAGGCAGCTGCTTAACTTCCTCCGCCCTCAAGGCAGTGGTACCAAACTCCCACCAGTACCCTTTCGGGTCCTTGAAACACCCTCTCCTGAGACAGTCTATGCCAGGAATGCACAGAACCTCTGGGCCAGACACAGTGGGCTGCTTTTGCCACACATTCGCAGTCAGGCTCACTTCAGCCTCCAATACAGTCAGCTGTTGGGATCTCCCTCTCTCTCTCCAGAAACAGAAATCTTCCTTGAAGGGATGTCTCTCCTCCACATTCCACAGGAGTTGCCTGCCAAAAGGCTGAGGACTTGCGGCCCTTTGCCAATCACCTTGTCAATGCCCCCTTCCCTAGAAGGTGCTCCCAGCTGCTTGGTTTCCCTGCCCTCTAATTCCAAGCTACCAGCCCTGGTACCCAGCATCCGAGCAGTCAGGTGATCACACGCTCACCTGGGTGATGGCTGAAATCTTTCTGCATATCCCACAGCTCTCTCAGGTATAGAGACTGAGCGGCTCCCTCTCGTTCTGCCTCTTCCTCCTTTTCTTATGATGGCCCTGCTTTGCTCTCCGTTACTAACCAAGCTCTCTGGTGTCCATTTCTTCTGGTGAAAAGGGGTGACTGATACTGGTAGGGGTTGGTGCTCTGGTTCAGCTGCATCACCCATTGCAAGGATCTGAGCAGCTGCAGCACCTGCCACCAAGGTTTGAGTAGCCACGGTTCCTGTCACGGGGTTTGAGTAGCTGCAAATAGTTGCTTAACCCTAAACAAGACCTGGCGCACAATCATGGATCCGGGCAATAGGGCCATGCTTGTTTCAAAATCCCAAGGACATTCAAAATTTTCAAGAGCTATTGTCATTAGCCTGGCAGAGAAGAGGAAGATGTGTGATCACGTCTCCTCCACAGGTTAACTCTCAGAGTATGAAAGGCAAAAGGTGTAATCATTAATAGTTTCCAACAGATCACTCACAGAGTACAAAGATGACAGCAGGGCTGAGTACAAGTAAGAGATTACTTTCACAACCAGCAATTCTGTTGTATCATACGTCAGTGTTCACAGGATCACTGAATGGCTTAGTTCCAAGCTCCCAGCTGCAGGCAGGAATATCTTCCACTAGACCAGATTGCTTACGTTAAAATACAACACAATAACCTTAGACCAGTTCCCACAGGTGATAAACGGCACAACAGGGAGCACACAGTGGAAGTAAGGAGTTAAATGATAGAGCTCTGAGAACCAGCAGAACAGCTGAGAGCATAAAATCAACACTGTGTCCAGCAACTATTAAACTAATATAACGAATGCTTATAACAAATTTGTTCTAGCATGGTCTAGTCAGATTTGCTGTTTTCTCAACCTGTCAAACCCCACGACGGGTGACCAAAAAAAGGCTATGGTGGTTTAACTCCAGCTGACAACTAAGTACCACACAGCAATTTGCTCACTCCACTCCCCAAACCCTGTGGAACAGGGGAAGAGAATCAGTGAAAAGGTAAAACCTGTGGGTTGAGACCAGAACAGTTTAATAACTGAAATAAAGTAAAATGCAATAATAATAATGGAGATGATGAAAAAGAAGACAAGAAAAAGAGATGAAATAATGGACAAGACAGACAAGTGATGCATAATGCAATTGCTCACCACGTGCTGACCAATGCCCAAGTCCATCCGCAAGCAGCAATTGCCCTTCTAAGCCAACTCCCCCCGGTTTACTGGACTCTCATTCCCTGCTCCTGAACAGAAACTGCCTCACCAGGTTTTGGTATCACAGATATTTCGGCATCCATTATGAATTTGTATCTAGAAACTCACAGAAGCATCCTAGACAGAACAGTTCAAGGTACCAGATATGGCAGCTAGAGAGAACCAAGCTGGACTCAGTTGTGGTGCGGTTTTGTTGTTTTTTCTTAATTTTATAAAGATG
>WEIT01035337.1:22744-68627 GCA_013389985.1 Dryoscopus gambensis
GGCGCGCTCCCCGCCCGCGGGGGCCGCCTCATGCGTTTCCCCGGGCTGGCGGGGCCGTGCTCGGCCGGGCTGTCCTGTGCGGGGCTGTGAGGTCCATGTCGGCGCTGCGGGGTGCGGGCTCGTATTCCGCACTGCCTCGCTCCAAGGAAGGGAGCTCCAGCGCCGTCAAAGCGCGTTGAGTGCTCAGTAGCCACGGACCGTAATTATCGGCTGAAGAATGAGCGCCGTGCTACGCCCTCAAAGCAGGGGCGCGCGCGGGGCTCGGGAGCGCCGTAGAACGTGCGGAAAGGACACAAAACAGGCGCACGCCGAACTGCGTTTAGCCAGGGCTCTCTACTGTGCTGCTGCAAAGCTCTCTTTTTAATATCACAAAGTGAAGATAATTAGTGTCAAATCAAGCCTTGTTCTTTTTTGTCGGTGTTAGGTTTTTTGTTTGTTTGTTTTTGTTGTGCATTCAGAACTGTTAGGGTTCGAGACAGCTTCAAATTAATTTTGAATTAATGTTCTGTTACCCAGATCCATGTTTAAGCTCCAGGTGATTTTTAAAAACAACATCTCCTGGTACATGAAACGCAGTGCACATAATGCTCTACATAATAGATTATGTTCCGCTTTGTACATTATGTTCCACATCCAAAAATAAACCTGCTTTTTTTACTCTATCACAAGCTGACAATAAGAAGCTTGTGCTTCTCAGACTGAATTAAAATGATGTAAAAACATCACTGCAATGAATAAAATTGTTGTTATTTTTAGCTTGACTTAAATGTCTTGTTTCATTTCTTGTTTCTCAAGACTGGGAGCACTTCACAGTGTGTGGATCAGTATCCAAAGTGTCCTGACTTGATATTGGGTCCTGGACTTGGGTGCAGATCATCCCTGTCTGTCTTGCAATCCCACAATGAAGTGCTTTTGTAAAAGAAATATGAATAGACCAGAAAAAAGCTAAAAAATCAGATATCCAAAACAAGGGATATGTTATGGAGCACACCTGCTGACAGTCTAGATATATTTTAGGTATGGAGATGCTTGGGTTATTGGGGTTCTTATCCAACTTGTGACATAATAAATTTATCAGCTGCAGATCTTGTGTCATTCCTGCTGTTAATTCTGGAAGATACAAATACTGTATTTAAGGTGTTTTTATTGGAGTTTCCTGGTTAGAGGAACTAGCAGATTGTGAACCCTTTGGTAGACTTCAGAGTATCACCTGAAAGAAACATTTTAGAGGTGGCAGTTAGGAACAAACAAACAAGACATCTTAATTGAAGTTTTAGTGTTGGTTGCAATTACTATTTGCAGTACTACCTTTGATCACAGGTTAAAAGTGCATGTTCATGTCTACGAATGCACAAGTTGCTGGTGAATTAAATGATTGATTGGTTTGGAAGGATTTACTCTTCTGGATTTCTCACGGTCCATACAGTTACTGTTAAAGTATTAAGATTTAATTGGGTTCACATGCTTGCATAATCGTGAACTGATTTAGTAACTAGTCTTCTAGAGAATAAAATGAAGCACTGTGAAAGTTACCACTTCTGGCCATGCTAAATAAAGTTACTGAAATCAAGAAAACCTAAGCCTTGCTACCCTAAATATCAGATAAAAAATCACAGCAGATAGTAGGTTGTGTGCAGTTGAATGTTTTATATGAATCTGAGTATTATCCAGATAATAGAAAGTTTAAAAGAGCAAGGAAATGAAATATGAATGAAAAACTCATCATCATCACCTCAGAAACCACCTCAGGGATTACCACTAGCCTTTGAAGGACCTCATCCGGGGCCTTTGAAGAGGCTGGAAAAGACATCAGCCGCTGCTTTGCTCTTTACGATAGTGAGGGGTGATCAGTGGAACCCCTGGACCCTCCAATGCTGTGTTTCATGCTCAGGGAGCTTTTCCACTTTGGAACCTTTCTAAACAGTTTGATTTGCTAGATTTATTGTCAACAGTCATTTGCAGAATAGGTTATGATAGTTTTTATTCTTGTATGTATATTACTAAGCCAATTCTGTAGACAGCGTAGGAGACTAAATATTATGCAAGCTGTTCTATTTATTTTCTGTTGTGTTTTTGTTCTTTTCATGGGTAGACTTACTAAATATATCGTCCTCTTCCTTGTGGTCATCAATAGCTTCTTTGTGAATTACTGTGCTTCAATGGAGCAACTTCAGAGTTGATCCACTCCAGTGAAACTGTTAATGCTTTATTTATTGTAGACATTAAAATTATTTAGACAAAATGTTGCCTTCCTTCACCCAATAAAATTCAGAAGGCTGAAGCAGGGGTTGAAACAGAAATGTGATCATGAGAGAAAGAATTCTTGGCAGTAGAATATGGTCTTGGAGAAGTATCCTTGTGAGTTTTGTTGGGGACAGCAAGAGCCACTGCTCATAAAGTAATTGCACACCTTCGAAACCTATAGCCCACCATGGGAACAAATGGTAGCAGATGAACTGGTGTCTTCCATCAGTTCTTATTTCTCACCATGGGATGCTCTGTCATTTGACAACAACAGCTGGAGCTCCCTTGATACCAAAAGAAGGGAGGAAAAGGAACTGCAGCAGTTCTACATAAGAAGGTAGCCTACAAGTCCCTGTTTCTCATGGATACACAAAAACCTATTTATTTGTATATTGTTCCTTTGGTCTCTTGTGCTGTTAATGATGCAAATTCAGGTATAATCCTCATTTTGCACATAAAAGCATCAGCTGGTTCTCTGAGGACCTTGTAACATGTCTTGTTAGCCAACAGAACTCTCCATACCTTCATCTTCAAAGCATTTCAGACCATTTTCTACTAGGACATTCCTGCTGCAAGACAAAGGGGAGGAGAGCTCTTTTTCATCCCCTTTGTATTGTATATGATTACCTCAAAATACATTTAAATATATTACTTTACTTGAGTGGCAGAACCAGTTTCAATATAATAGTGTTTTTAAACATTAACCTATTTTTGCTAATATGAACATGGCAAAAATATATATTTATATTTTAAAAAATAAATTTATGTAGAATTTGCCTGAGGAATCAAGACTGAGAATGGTGCAGGAACTTTCAAATGGACTTTTATTTCAGTATCAGCATAAACTGTTCATGCAGTAATGTAATAGACAACAAAGTGAAAAGATAAGATATAAAAAGTGCTGTGTTAATCAGGATAATACTCAAAATCAGAAGAGGCCTCAGCTTCATTGAGAACTGCAGTGTATGTTTTGTTATATAAACTTACATCCTAGCTATGTCAGTCCAACTGCATTGAATATGTTTCATTTCTTTACTTGTAGTCCTGAAGGCTTTGATCTTTCCAAATCCTCTTGCAGCCACTTCACAGGCCCTTTTATTGTTTTTCTCACAGTAGAATAATCCAAATGGTAAGAGTCTGTACGCTCTAAGATGTAAGAAATTGTCTCTTCCACTGAAATGCCTTAGTTTATAAAATTCCACGGACCAAGAAGTGAGGAAAAATGTTATATTCAAAATGAGATGGCAAATAGGCACAAATCTGCATAACTGCTTTCAGAGGCCAAAATTTCAGGTTTTGTTAACTCTTGTGTAACTGCAGGCTGACATGAAAAGAGACAATTGTGTTCCTAACAAAGGTAGCAACAGCCTGTGCTGGGAAAGAAGGAATATTACCTCATCTTTTGGTTGTGGCTCACAGTTAGATTGGATTAACTGTAATATAAAACTGCATCCAAAGGGCATCTACAAGAACTCCTACTGACATAGCTATTGTAGGAAAATAGCTGGCATTATTCGTCGCTTGCTCAGAGTTGTCTTTTTATAGGTATTCAATTGTTTTGGGCTCATACATGTGTGCATTGTGTTCCATCTTTTCCCCCCATATACCTGCCTGTCAGTCTGCTGATTCTCTTGGTTCCACTGTTCACTCTCTGGTTCAGAGCCAAGTTGAAAATTATGGTTAATCAGGATATGATTTGCAAATGGTATGCGTGGTCTAACCCTCAAGGCAGAAAAGTGTATTAGAGAAGGTAAGTATAGTACAAAGGGTGATAATAAATTCAATTGCCTCATTTGAATGCACTTTCATATAAGCTGCTAATCAGAGGGCTCAGTTACCTTCAGAAAAAGTGTGAAATTAAATTTCCAGCTTTATATCATATCCTATTTTTTGATAGCTTCCCTTTCCCTTGTTTAAAAACCTGTCTCCAAAATTTCATTTTTATCCTTAAGATCATTGCTAATCTATTTTTTGCAATACCTTTCTGCAGTTCAACTCCTCTTCTAAATTGACTGAAAGCTCCTAAACTTGTTAACTGCATTAAAGAGATCTTTCTTTTTCTGAATGGGCTATATGCATATACAAATAAAGGAGCAGTACTGTGAAGATCACTTAAAGATGTTCTTTGGTACTTCAAAGAATTTCAGCTCAGGGATAACTTTGTTACATAGTTTCTGTTTCCTTCTGATACCAGGAGTCACTCTGAACTTGGATAAAATCTTCACTGCTCACTCATGCAGTGTACATACCTTAGTGCTTTGAGCACAGGCTGGCACAACTCTGTTCTCCAGGCTTCCTCTTTTCCAAGCTCAGCTATTTAGAGATACAGTTTCAGAGAAGAGAAGCCTCCTCCATAATATTCAGGGGTTTTTTTTAAACTTGAACACTTCCAGATTTCAGGAGGGGCAGTATCTGTCATTACTGTGCTATAAATAAGCAGAATTAGTCTGGCACTGGAAAGCAATGTATCTTATTCTAAGAGCCGGCCAACCTTCTCACTCCGGCCCTCATCCACGTCTCAGCAGCTCTGCTGGGCGATGTTCATGTGAGCACTAGGCAAGGGTCAGAGGGGACGTGCCCCTGCCTGTGCCCTCTGGGAGCTCGTCGCTCCTGCTATAGGGATGATATAGCAAGTCCCAACCCCTGTCCTACTGCTGGGGTTGCACAAGAAAAGCTGAGTGTCTCATTTGTATCCCCAAGATTTTAAGGAGAGGCTGTACCATTTGTACCGCTGACGTTTTCAGGAGTGGCTGTGCTGGGGTACGGCAGGCAGGTGCAGCGAGATGGGCTGTGCCAGGCACCTTTGCAGAAGTGCTATAGGGAATGGGGATCGCTCTTATCTGCAGCTTTCACAGGGACCATCCTGCCTGCAGAGACAGCCGAGAGGAACGAAGGTTCAGGTTTTCCTTCCAACAGACCCTATGAGTACCAGGGACATGAGGCTGCACAGATACCCCGGGGGGTTTGGTCTTGAGGACACCGCAGAATAAATAACCACTGTTAAATCCCATGGCAGCTTCTTGCTTTCCTACAATTCAGGGACTCACCCCAGAGGAGGAGCCATCAACTGGTGCCCACACAATAAAACAATTATATGTGTGCTGATTGCAGTTGTTACAGGACAGCGGTTTAGATTTAAACACTGCAAAGGGAAGCAAATGAGAACAATATGAACTGATGAAAGCCATGTGCACTGCTGGGCTGATACCACCAGGCTTACTGTCAGAATACTTGTATGTCATACAGCCAAATTATGGGTTTCAAGGCCGCTCTCAAGGCACTCTCTTCAGCATTGTTTTCATGGGTCTGAATAGAACATCCTTTTGCTGCTGACAGCTTAGTGGCAGAAAAGTATTCCTTATTCTCAACAAGATTATTTCTTTAGGAATTTTAAGGGTATCTTAGGAATAAAAAATTTACCTATGTAATAATTAACTTCTGGCATAGAAGGTCTCATTCTGAATTAGCCCAAATTCATTTTGAGTTACAGAAAATGCACAAACCATTCATAAATATTTAGCATTTTTCCAATGCTTTAATCTAAATTTATTATATCATTTACAAATGCTATGATATATTCATTAACTCTCTGTCTGTAAGTTAGGTAAGAGTACCATGGTATTTATTTTAATCAAAAGGAGATATTTGAGCTCAAATTTCCAAAAGCAGCTCTTGAATTTGTCAGAATCAGATATCTAGAATGTCAGTCATTGTAGTACCAGCATTAGTCAGTAAACACTGGTGAAATTTAGCATCTTTACATACTTGAGTTGCTCAAAATGAATGAACATTTTAAAAAACATTGATTTTGTCTTCCTGCACGTGTGAGATCACAAGATATAATTACTAAAGAAAACATACAAACTAGAACATTTCGGAAATAGTGGAAGAACACCTCAATCAATGAAAACAATCATTAAAAAAATGTAATTTGACTAATTTAAAATGCAAGTAACTAAATATAACTTCTGGTTTGTGCTTGGAATCCATCTGGGATAACTGAAGAGGAGCAAACTAGGAGAACAGAAGAAAGATCTCATCCTAGTATTAATCTGATACTTTAATGCAAGAGGAAAAAACCAGTACCTATAACTGTAATTTTGTTTTATATGTGTGTTTTTATTCTTCGTCTTTATTTTCAATTATATTGTGAACTATGCACATATGTATTAGGAGCAATGGAGAATTTCACAGACAAAAACAAAAGAAATTGTATCTGTGTTTCAGGTAGGGGTTATGTCTGTGTCGGACATTTTGCATTGAATTAAAAATCAGACATAAAAGAATTAAAAAAAAAACGGAGAAAGAAAAGCAGGAGAGATCAGAAAATGTGGAGTTTGTCAGCCAGATATAGAATGGCTCTAATGGCTGTTTCTATGGCAACTGAAAATGAATGGCTCTGAAGATAAACTCAGTAATTTTTTTTAGCAGAGACAGTAAGGTTGCTGTCTACTGCCGCACACTCCAAATAATATTTTCTGCCCCAAGGTTGAACATGTAAAGATTCAGTATCACCACCAAGTAATTTTGCACAGATGAAGTGCCACAACTTTTAGTTGACAGGATTGAGCCCATAATAGAGACTCAATTGCTCTGCCCTGAGCAGCAAACCAGAGCCCTGGTTTATTGAAACTAAGTGATTTATTTTCTGAACTGATGCCCACCAGCGCTCACCCATCTTTTCCGTTTGCCAAAGCCAACTCAGCAGTTTTTAACTCCTTGGAATTACATACCCTTTCTTTAAGATAAGTTTATTACACATCATTGCAACAAGATTCACGGCAACCTTCCAAGAGCAACTGAAGTCCTCCAAGCACTCAGGTGGAGACTGCCACTGGAGGAAGGGGAGCTGGCCTTCTGCAACCCCTCCTCCTTCTGCCTGCACCTTCCCTGTGCGCACTGGCTGGCTCACGATACAATCTAATCCTGAATACCCCTGACTGGGTAGGACAGATAAGAGTTTGTTAATTCTGGGTCCCTCTATCCTATCATCAATGCTCTCCCTGCCCATGTTATCACAGAGCGTGCAACACATGCTCAGTGTTTCGTGCAATGAAAAACCTCTCCTGGTAACGTGCAACATGGCCATCCCATTTTTTCAGACTCTTTGAACTGAGGAAAAGCAGACAAAAGAGCAATTATGACTAGGGGACACAATGGTACTATGTATGAACAATGTAAGACCAAGGGCCAGGAGTTTGTGGAGAGGAAGGAGGCATTCTCTGGAGGTGACCAGCTGTAAAGAAAGTAGCTGCAAGTCCCTCTGCACTGCTTGGCACTCTCTTAATTAGCAGTAAAGTCCTAACTTCTGTAGACCATGGTGAATTGGGTCACAGCAGTGATCTGACTCAAAATGGTAAAAAGAATAAAGCTGACATGAGGCTTTAGGATCCTTTGTGTGAGTATGTGGGAGTGGTGGGAGCTGCACACAAAAGGGTCTGAGAAGGGCAGGGTGACTTCTTTCAGTGGTGATTCTGGTTTATGCCAGTTCCAAATAACTGTGAAAATAAGGCCTTGCTTAGCACCTTAGCTTGTCTTTTTTGTTGAAGTTTTGTTGGGTTTTTTTCCCCCCAGAAGTTCTAGTGCCATAGCCACTGAAAATTTGTTTTGCTTTTTCTTCAGGTATATCTGCTATAAGCATGTTGAACAGAGGAGTTTCAAACGGGAGTGCCTTCAAGCAGTAACATATTTCACACCAGCTTACTAAAATGCCCAGTGTCAAACTCAACCAGCTGATATGCAATTAAGTCCTTAGGAAGCCCCATCTGAGACACAACCGACTTGCATCAGTCTTTATATGAGATGACCTCTCAGTGAACTACAGTATCATATGTTTTATTAAGGTCTGTTTTCCATTGCTCAATAAAGCTTCCAACAGGGGAATCATTCACAATACAAGCGAAAAAGGAGCAGGCTGTACAATGTAGTTCACTGGAAGGAGGGAATTAAGCAGCTGTAAATCTCTGCGGCCTTTGCAGTACAACTGTCAGCTGCCAAAAGGTCTGAGGAATCAGCAGGAAGGACAGGCTGGTCTGAAAAAGTAGAGAGCAAAGAGAAGGGAGTCCATCAGTCTAAGACACAAAGCAGTATAGTCTTGTATTAAATTTGATGTTTGGTGATGCAAACAGGTGCATCACCTTTTGGATGTGAATTCTCCTGACTTTACTTGGAAGCAAAGGTGTTGAGAAAAATATGAAATACTATTTGGTTGCAGGTTCAGTAAATTAGTGGATGTGGTCTGGAGTATAAACAGAAATCATATACTACAAAAGCTCATTCACTTTTCAGGGTCATGGTTTCTTTCTTTGCATCCAGAAAACTAAAGCCTGATACAGAAATAGTACTAGCACTTTTTACTTCATTCTGGTATGCGATGTATTTACACATTTGCATAAGAGAGCCTCTGGAACGTAATTACCTCTGGTTTAACAAACATGTAAAAAAATGATTGCATATCATTGATTACTCTGCAGGGCTGTCCAGACTACAGCAACATGGGCAGCAAAATTGTGAGCCGTGTGTCAACTGCACCTGTCCTAAGAGCTGGTTATGTCCCAGTCATGATACCAACATGCCTGAAAGATCTCTGAAGACTACTCTATCTGTCTTCACTTTGCTTGAATCGGGGGAAGTATCTCTGACTAACATCTGTCCTTTCAGCGTGTTCCAGTTATCTACATTTAAGTGACAAGGTTTTCATTCCCAGTTCTGCCTTTCAGATTGCAATGTTAATGTACTGTGATATTTGATGTATGCTCATTGTACTGGGACATTGGGATTTCTGTATTTGGAAATCTACAACTTTACATCCCTGCTCTGGCAGATGGGCACGAAATTCAACTCTGTGGCATCTCTTTTGGGAGGGAGGTATTTAAGATTAGCAGAAAGTACATTCAATAGAGCAGAGTACAGAAAAAAGCCTTCTGTTTGGTCATCCTGAGCTCTGAAGCGAGATTTATACACCCTCAAAAAGTCTTCATTGTAGTTGGTATGTCCGTCTGGTTTCCTAAAACTGTATTCTAACTTTGTTGTTTTAACTCTGAATGTCCCTCCATTTATATTCATATATGATATGATTTTGAGTGCTTGTAAACTCATGGGTTGATTTGATTACAGTTACAGTGGAACTGAAAAATAAGCTCAGGAGAGGGATATTTTAAAATAGATCTGGACTCTCTGTGCCTATTACTACAGCAGGTGGCAGTGTAAGTTAAATGACTAAGTCAGCTGGACTGGAAATCTCACAAACCTCTAAATAGTATTCTTTGAGCAATTTTAAAGAACATTCCAACAAGGAGTAAGGATCAGGCTTTTGGCATGCATCTGTGTTGTGACCGAATTCCGGTTTTAGATTTTTCAGGTCAAATTGTTTCCTTAGGAAAACTCTGAATTTATATAATAGTTTTTCCATCTGCTTGCGTTTCTCAACTCAGAGAAATATTACTTTTAATATTTCACCTGAAAACACATGCATCTTGTTTTATTTATTAATTTCTGTTACAGTTTTGGGCTGTTGTTAGCAATACACAACATAATGATCTAAACTCGCTATCTTGTTATTACTAACTGAAACAATCATATCTTGCTGTAAATTGGGAGGATCACATCCTGGAAAGATACTGCAAGCACTTGGTATTTACACATTAATATGACTTAATTAATATACAGTCAGATATACAATTCTAGCATATCTGACTCTATATCCCTAATACCGGAGCACCCCAAAATTATTTACTGATTGTGCTCTCATAATATCCCAGGAGGTAGGATAACCATGTTATTCATACTCCTAAATAGAAAATCAAAGAGGAGAGAGACCAAACTTCACCTTGTTCACATAGGGACTGTGTTAGAATGGAGGCTTGCATTATATATGGAATATATCTTTATCTCAGATATATCTGCATATCCCATTTGAAGAAAACAATTCATATTCCTCTACACTATTATTTAGGTTGATCTGGTGTTTTACAGAATGAAGGCTCAATCTAAAGTGATTCTTGCTGTTAAGCCACATATACTTTGGAAAAGGCCCTTAATCTTGGATATCCAAAATAAAGATGGTTAGACAAACCTAAGGCATTTGTAGCTGTTACTAAACCTCTTCTTGTTACTAAATCGCTTTCTGGTGTATTGAGAAAAATCATAGAGCTGTAAATGAATCAATTCTCTGGCTTCATAATATGTTTAAAAGACAAGCTGAATCTCTCCAAGGGGTAGAGGAAGAATTCCACAAGAAAGCATAAGAGATGTAAATCTTCCCGTGATGTATCATTTTATTGTCCAGTGTATACTGAAATACAGCTGTGGCAGCTACTGCATTCCATCAGGGTCATCACTTTCTTCAACATAATTTTAGTTATGTATGGACCTTTGTTTCTTCAGTAATACACAGCCAAGATAAAACCAGATCTTGAGGTGTAAGGTTTTTTCCTAGTGTTCAAAAAGAAATGCAGAAAGGACTGTGGTATTTTTTACATATTTTATTGGTATCTGTATGTCTGTGTTCATCAAACCAATTATGCTGCTGGTAGTACTTCCTATAATGCAAGGAAATTTTTTTCTCTAGTATAACAAAACGAATTTTAAGACGACAACAGCTAAATCTGAAAGTCTAGGAGAACAAGATATCGGTGCCTTAGGAATACTATTAATTTGGCAAAGACTTCACAAAGCCTTTCCAAAAGCTAAATCATGTGTGATTCATTTGCACTAGGGTACACTAGATTGCCAGAATGAAAGCAGAGAGCACATTTCCATGCAAACAAGGAAAATCCTCAGAACTGTTTTTCATAATGTATTTTTTTTACAAGACTGACTTGTTTTTTCTTACCTTGACACATAAACAGTCATGTAGGAAACTGCAAATGAACAGCTATTCAAGACATAATTTGACAAATTTGACATGGTAAGCAACTGCTATGATAAATAGTTGAAACAATAAAAGAGTGAATCTAGATAAGTGCAAACTGCAGGCGTGGGTTTTATTCCAAAAAGAGCAGTTACCAAGGACTGTTTTAAAATAAAAACTTGCAATGAAAATTTTGAAGGAAAATATGTCCACTGTCATTTCACAGGTGTCATATACTTCATATTTAAACTCTTTGCATAATTATTGGTAATAGGCTCCTAAGTAAGATTCCCAGAGTTAACCTTCAGAGGAACCTTACTTACTCCAGTAACAGGGGACTCTTGAATTAGATGCCTTAATTCAAACAGTGTGAATGCTCTTCTTGGGCTGCTATAATTTTTAAAATATAGTGCACTGAAACATTACATAGGTAACTTGCTTATCAGATGATACAGTTACATCATTAAACTATGAATATTAAATAAAAGTATAAAAATCCTTAGATCCAGGGTACTGCTTTAAGGAATATGACTCTGAACATTTATAGTTTACTATAAGACATTTCTATATATAATCGAAAGAATAATCTTGAAAATACATTTTTATAATAGTGGTTATATTAATTTTGTAGCCAGAATTATTCTTTTCATCTGACCATAACAGATTTACAAACTAAAACAAGCTTGCCATGTATGTACTCAATCTCTGCTTGATTCTACTGTGCCAGAATTTATATAAATCTCTGTATTTCTTCCACAAGTCTTGCAAGGTTATGAAAAAAATTCTTCAATACTGTCTCCGTATGGGTAGGCAGTGTAGTTCTCTGCTTTTGACCCCTTGAAGATTGTGGGATGACTCAGACTAACAATTCTGGGACAGTTCATTTTAAATTGCTTATATCATTTTCTAAAACACATTATTTGCACATACCATTTCTAGCCCCTCAAAACTTGCATTACATTACAGCTTACTTCCTAAAAAAGAAACTTATGAAGAGAGTGCCTTTCCCTGATCTTTACTTGCTTCTTCAGCTTTCTCTTCATCTGAGGCAGAAAAATTCTGTCCTTTATACTTCTTTTGCGGGAATGGAACACCTATGCAAAACTGGTATAAAATTGAAGCCCTATGTTTTAAAATGTTTTCTAAGAGCTGAATTTGTGTACTGAGCTGCTGCACCCTCTGACTCAGTTGTAATCCGACAATAAGTGAATTTTTTTACCTACATAATGAGGGAAATGTGGCTCACAGATCAAAATGAAAATTGTTCTATTTCATGTTATGGGGAATAAACACATTTTCATATACAGTCAAAGATGTTTCTTAATCTAGAATTTAGGGGGTTTTAAGTAGAAGAAATTCTAAATGTTTTTTATTGCATTTAGTGCGCTTACTGCAAATAGTAATTTTATAATAATTCTTTGATTTCACGCATTACCTGATGTGTCACCATATTAACCATGACTGACATGGGAGTTACCGGCATTTGTTGTTAACTTTTCTATAATTTTTATGGGAAATTCACCATTTCAGTACTCAGTAGCTTACTATTTTCTTGTAGGCATGTTGATATTACACCTGCTGTGATGAATTAAACAGCCATAAGCCAAATGAAGCACATTCACTTAACAGAAAAGCTTAAGAAATGAGGAGGGAAGATTCCAGTGTGACACTTTCATTTGGAGATGGCAGTAATGGGCAATCACATGGGGTTTTTGCATTTGTAATGCTTGGTGCCGTGCCAAAGCTGTCAGAGTTTTCAACTGGTTTTTTACCCAACTTCAAAAGTGTCTCCCAAATCCTCAGCAAACTCTTTAGCCTTAATTGAAAACAACTTATTGTCTGTATTTTCTGAAAGGAGAGAAAATGTCAAAATATTTATCTTAGAAACAAAATATTGGATCAACAGTGTGCTGTAAATAATTTGTTGGGACAACAGGAAACTTGGCTGGAAAGGGGGGATGATTATGTAAAAAAGGCTTACGACTTACACAGTTCTCTGCACTAGAGTCAAATCTCCAAGTAAATGAACATTTCTTCAAGTTCTGTCTTATATGGTGTCATTTTAGCGCTGTGTGGATGAAGGTGGGAGGAACATTAGGGAGAAATATCCTGAAGAAACAGTAGACCTTTCTGTTTGCTTTCAGATATTTTAGGTAATGCTTTACCAACATAAAAAATAGGTGAGAGCTTTTAGTTATTAGTTTGATCTCGGAATAGGCTAAGCATGAGGTAAGCAGATGGGAAATCTAAAAAACCCCTAGAAACTAATATAATCGTTCTGGTGATTTAGCAGCAGCTTTTGAAACTTGTGCAAAACCTCAGGAAGCAAAAGAGCTTCTTGGTGAGATGATGGACACAAATGATTGATTGAATCTAACAGAGGAATAAAAAGGCCACTTCTGCAGGAGATAGGCGATACCTCTCCCAGTTACAGCACAGTGCTTGAGTTTCTTAAATGAGCTTTTGTTGTGTTCATGCTCACAAGGGGAATGCTTAATGTGGATAATCTCTCTAATCACTGTGCAATCTGAAAGTTTATTTTTTCTGGAAAGGGCACTGCAAAAGCACTTGAGAGAGAGGATGAAAAGAGTGTGAACTCTGAGTAGCTGTAAACTGAGGGGATAGAAAAATCCTGTCCTTGTAGGGCAGTGGAAAGGAACAGAAGAAGGAAGGAATATTAACCTAAGAACAATAGGTAACACAGCAAACATGTTACAAGAGGCATGGAATGCTTTGTAAGGAAATCAATGGGAGTTGTATGCTGTGTCTATGGCCGGCAGCAGAGACTCTCAGGACAGCAAGGAACAGTATTGAACTGACGGAAGATATCACCAGATGTTTTTTCTCCTCTCTTGCATTCATCATTCTTTTGTCTGTTCTGATTTACCTTTGGTTTATAGCCTGTACTTCTACCGTTCTGTGTGTCAACAGGTACACCTCTACTCTAAAAGCATTCTTAGTCCTATATAGTGGGAGCTTGCAGTTATGGTAACTGGAGAGACTGAAACGTTTTCCCTATGCATTCCAGGGTGGTTGGGGAGCAAAGATAAATTTAATGTGTATTTTTAAAGATATTTTGTAAAAATATTTAAACTCTCTGCATTGTTAGTTGGAATAGTTAAAATTAATACTGCAACTTCAATGAAAACAAGGATATTGTATGGATTTCATTGATTTACACAACCAGGACTTATAATGTAGCAGTGTGTAGATTATTTAATATTTATCCCCAAAGCCATTGAAAAAAAATATTTTATATCTCACTAACAATCCACTACATAGTCCTAGAATCCCAGGATAACCTGATAACTGAAACTGGAAGAAACGTCAGGAAATGTTCATCCCAGGGGCTGCTCCAAGCAGCATCAGCTGTGAGTTCATAAAAGGTTACTCAGGGGTTATTCCACTGTGTCTTGAAAACTTCTAAAGATGGAGGCTGCCCAGCATCTCTGTAAAATCTATTCTGTTGTTTGACTTCCCTCAATGTGAAAAATGTGTGTGCATATATTAATGTGTATGGAGTTTGTGAGGCAATGTTTTGGTAGCAAAGGGGCTACAGGGGTGACTTCTTTAAGGAACTGCCAAAAGCTTCCTCCATGTCCACCAGAGCCAATGCCAGCCCACTCCAGGATGGACCCACTGCTGGGCAAGGCTGAGCCCATCAATGAAAGCACCTTTGACATAATGCGTTTGTGGAGGGGAAGGAAGTAACTGCACAGGAGTGAGTCAGAGCAGAGAGGAGTCAGAATACATGAGAGAAACAGATCTGCAGACACCAAGGTAAGAGAAGGAGGGGCAGGAGGCACTCCAGGCAATGGAGCAGAGACTCCCCTGCAGCCCATGGTGAGACAGGCTCATAGATTCCCCTGCAGTCCATCAAGGGCCGTGGTGGAGCAGAGATCCACCTGCAGCCTGTGGAAGACCCCACACTGGAGCAGGTAGATGCCCAAATGAGGCTATGAGGCTGTAGGAATCCCATGCTGGTGCAGGGTCCTGGCAGGACCTGTGGCCCTGTGGGGGACCCATGCTGGAGCAGTTTGTTCCTGAAGGAACCACCCTGGTGCAGTTCACAAAGAATTGCTGCCTGTGGGAAGGGCCAATGGTAGAGAATTTCATGGAGGAATGTCTCCTGTGTGAGGAACCTTATGTTGGATAAGGGGAAGAGTGTGAGTTGTCCTCCTGAGGAGTAAGGAGAAGCAAAACCAGCATGTGATGAACTGACAACAGCCTCCATTCCCCATCTCCCTGCACTGCCAGTGTGGAGGAGGTAAAAAATTGGGAGTGAATTCTAGCCCTGAAGGAAGGGAGGATTTGGGGAAAGGTGTTTTAAGATTTAGTTTTTGTTTCTCATTATCCTGCTCTGATTTGATTGGTAATAAATTTAATTAATTTCCCAAAGCCAAGTCTGTTTTGCCTGTGACAGTAATGGGCGAGTCATCACTCCCTTATCCGCACCCACGAGCCTGAGGAAGGGAGTGATGGAGCAGCTTCAGTGGGCACCTGGTATCTAGCTGGGTTCAACCCACCACATGGCGTATGCCAGTGAACCAGTATTGTTTTCGGGAAGATGTACAGGTCTGAAGCATACAAGGTTTCATGTTGATAACTCAAAATATTCATACCAGAATTCCTGAATTATGTCTTTTAGCTGTTCTGTATGTGTATAAGTGTATATACTTGTGGAAGGATGAAGAGAAGGCAGAAGACTGCTGATTAAACAGAGTGCCTCAAAAATGTCCAGCTGGCTAACACCCAAACCAGATCAATGTCTAAAAAAGGCTATAATCTATACATTCAGGTGAGTATTTTATGATATGTAATACAAGAAACATCTGCGGCTCCAGCCAGCTTCTCATGAAAGGAAGTTCTGATTACAAAGCTGTCATAGCAGTCTAATGCTAATCTTTATACTTAATGGAAATTTCAAGGAAAGGAGAACACTGAACAGTTCTCACCCTCTGGTGCTGGGAAGTGATGTGAATTGCAACCCTTCAAAACCCCAGAGACCCCAGAATGTGATGATTCATAAGAGTAGTTTAAAAATAGGGGGATTAAAAATAGTAAAAGTTCTTTCTGTTGGTATGCTAGTTTAAATCCATAGTTTGCATTTTCTGGCTACATAGGCCTGAAATCTATTGAAACTACCTAAAAAGCATATAAATAGCAATTGAGGCCATTGTATAATCCCATAAAGCTATGAACTTGGGTTTATACTGATGAACAGGGGTTTGGCACTGTAAAAGGGCCCTAATAAGAGTCAGACTCAGGAGTTTTAGTCCTCCCAGATCAGTACCTTCTACAGAAGGATGATAATTAAACCTGCAAAAGCTAAGGCATAAGTAAGTTCCTGCTTTTTATTAACAGGAATCTCAACTGAGAATAAAGCCGATGATTTCTTCTGAAACACTGAATTCCTGATCCTGCTCTATAGATTATCCCTCTCTCATAAGTTGTGTAAAGGGGCCAGCATGAGAAGACGGGTGGGTCTGACATGGACAGTCTTCTGCATGCTACCCTGCACAGCCTGAGAGCTTGCCTGACATCAGTGCTGTGTACTGCAGCTCTAGTCTGTCCTTGAAATGCCCTTTGCACTGTGATTTGGTGGGGTTACTGGAAAACAGTCCTACAGCTGTTTTCCTGAGTGCCTGTCTATGCTCCAGAAACCATCTCAGTTGCAGAATGTTTAGGACTCTTCCAAAATACTTTTCTTTTTTTTTTTTTTCCAATTGTGTAACAGTTCTTGACCTTCTAAACTGACTTAGCTACTTTTATAAGGACCTACACTTTCTGAAAAGATATTGATGTCTTTGTAATACCAAAACCAGCAGGAACTATTCAATTAAGAANCCATTTGAGATTTGGCCCTAGGACACTAGCACATTGCAATCAGCTATGAAAGCAGCAACAGAACTGAATCCCATAGAGTAACATCAGAGTAACATACATTATTTCCATCCAAGTAAAAAGTCTTCCGTGACTTCCTTTTCTGGCCAAATCTAAATCTAAACACATTATTCATCTGTGCACAAGTCTTTTGCTTTCCAAGCCAAAACTCACTTGAAAAACAGGAAATAAGATATAAAACTAGGTTACTCTGCTCTGTTAATTTTTCAAAGCCACAAAATGTGTTTTTCATTAGCTTTCAAGTATAGGGTGAAATGTTTAGTGCATCTGTCTACCCATCCATCCAGGCATCCATCCATGCCTCTTATTTTTCCTGAGCAGAGCAAAAGTTCAGCACAATTTTCAGCTATATTTCTTAGAGTCTTTTGTTAAGAGAAAGCAACTGACACCAAAATTTTGACTGAGTTTTGATCTTACAGATTAGATTGTCCTTGTGAAAAGGGATCAAAACAGAGTCAAGAAACTCATGCTTAAATGTGTGGATCTGCTGGTGCCAGTCTCAGTGGTACAGGAGGCACAGTCCTTCCTAAACACCTTCCTAATGGAAGCTGAGAGCAAAGGAAATAATCATAAAAATCCCATCAATTTCCAAGTGCACTGGATTACTCCCTAGAAAACAGTGTTCACCGTTTCCACACCCCTTAACTTGCAATCCCTCACCAAACCACCATGCAGTAAGACACCCCTATATCTCTTCATCTACTGTCTGCGTTTTCAGAACTGAACAAAATCATTTGGTGGCTGATGATTTTTGGTAGACTTTTAGGGAGGTTGTAAAGGTATGTGTATTGCATTTAAACCTTGGAAACTATGGCAACTTTGGCAGTCTGTGATCAAAATGGAACTCCATAAATTCAACATTGATGTTTAATTTTCTTAACTCCAAAATTGCATAGATGTGCTAAATGCTCATCACTGAGTCTCAATAGACCCCAACACTCAAATTTTTAACAATTAATTTTACTAGAAATACACGGGGTGGGGGAGGGGGTAATGCAAAAATCACAAAAACACAATTGGCCCAAAAGCCCGTCAATCAACTCAGGTTCAACCTATTACAGGGTGGTTCACTTACGCATCTATACTCACTGTGTTTGTAAGGACTATATGTGAGAAATCAGAAAGTCTCATTTACTTGTAAGTATATTAATCCTAAATATAGACCTAGGCAACTCTAATTCAAGTTTACCCCTTAATTTACTCAACTGTATGTTGCTAAATACCATACACTCCAAAGAGTGTCCAAAAGTCTTAAGCAATTCCACTATTCCTCACAGAAGCAGAGTTGCAAGATAAAACCTGGGAGGAAAGCCAAAATATGTTCCAAATTGTATCTAATTTCTGTGTCAGGAACATACTCTTTCAATGGTAATTGAGATGGGTTCAAATGTGGTGCTGTACTTTGCCCTGGATTTTTCAACTCTGAAACATCATCAGTTGAAAATCACATCTGTTCCTAAGGCTGGAAGACCAGATCATGTGAAGGACTTTAATATTCACACTGGACCACGAACACCTGCCCCCAAAATTGTTACCCTTCAGACCAGGGCTCAGATATGACCTCAGCTGGGAGGTCTCTAAAATCCTTGGCTTTTCGAAGGTTCTGAAGGTTCAGCCTCCAAACATTTGCAGAAGCACTTCAGTTTTGACAGGGCTTAGCAATTTATTTTCTGTCTCATGTACAAACTGCTTGCACATCACCAGAATTCAGAAACAAGAGTTTCTGTGCTGAGCTGTCTCTGGTGGTCTTCTCTAGGAGGTCTCAAAGCCTCCTCTCTAATGCACCAGTAGCCACAGTCTTGGCTATTGTTTCCACTTAAATCATGGTGAAGCTGGTGTGACACCATCACTTCTTTTTCACAGGACTGCCCAGAGTTGCAGTTCTCTCCTTTGCCTGGGAGCATTAACAAACTCCTATTTCACATCTTTTAGAGACTGGCCTAACCACTAATCTATGACTTACTCCACCTTCCAGTCGAATCTGTTCCCCTGTGAATATAAGAATTAATCATTTCTGATGTCTGAGAGAATACCCAGACAGAGCCCGGATTTGTGGGCAGGATGCAACTTGTCTGTCTGTTGGCTGTACATGAGCAATCCAGGAGCCATAATAAGGCCAATATGGGAAGGGAACCTGCCCTAGAGGCGACTCCCATGGTACTGGAGAGAGACCAACTGCTGTTTCTCCAGACAGTGGCTGAGACTTGCCACCGGCAGCAGCGGGACAGCTGGGGGAAGCTGGGAAGAAGGACACTGAGGGTGTGTGGGAGGGTGGGGCGTGGGCACCAGCACTGCTTAGAAGCAACTGGAAGGGGCTATGAAGAGACAGAAGGCATATCAGAGCATGCCCACCTTCCTCCCCATCCTCTGCTCCTTGCAATCTCTGTGACAAACACAACAGTGTGGCTGGATGTGCTGGCTAGGGAGGAAAGACATCAGAGTCTTGTATGTCAAAGAAGGCAGCATTGGTGAAAGCCACTTACATGGCGCTGATTAAACCACAAACAACTTTCTGGGAGCAGTTACTGGAGCTGAGGTGGGTGCCCACCTGGGCAGCATTTCCCCTTTCCACTGGCATTTTTGCTGCCCTTGGATGTTTCCTGCACCATTGGGTGCTGAGCACTCGGGTCGTGATCACTCTGTGCAAACACATCCACACTTGCCAGGCGTGCTCCCTAACTGAGGATGTGTCTGCCTATTATGCTGTCTCTGTGATTTATTATTTTCCAGACTGAATACCCTCATCAACATCCTTGTGTTCTCAGTGAGATGTTATGTGCTGGGGGAGTGGGAGGGTTCATCAGAGTCCGCCTTCCACATTCTTCATGAGCAGGCAGCCTCTTTCCTTCTGCCATGCAGAGCAAAGGTTCAGCTATCAGGGGAAAAATCTAACTTCTGGGACAAACTGTAAACTTTTGCAGCAAAAAGCATGGACAGTTAAGTCCAGTGACTGATGCTTTGTTACAGACTTTTCACTCCAGGTTCATACATGGGAGGTCTGGATTCATGTGTTGCATGAAACTGAGCAAAGGAGCATAGAGAATAAGGGATTAAATCAAAGGGAGGGAGGGGTGGTGGAAACTGTGGGAGGGAAGAGCATTTGGGAAGACAGAAGGGAGGAAGAAAGGGGAGATAGGAAGGGTACAGGCAGTTGAAGAATGGAAAGGGGTTAGTGGTTGATCATACAGATGGTGTGAATCATCATGTGTTTATCTCTTGTTCCACTTTGTTGCCTCCTGGAGCTATCATTTAACATTTTTTCATGATGTCTTACTGAAAATAGAAGTAAGTCTCCTGTTCCCAGAAGGTGAGCTGTTGAAAGTTGAAGACTACAAACCAGTAGCTTTTGGAAGAGATGCAGCTCCTCACTGATCTGAAAGTAGAGCTGAACCGGAAAATTCATTATGAAGTTTATGTCTTTGCCACCTGGCAGATTTCCTCCTTTTTAAAGGAGTGATTACAGTCCCATAATGTGTTTTGCTAAATTGCAGGAAATTATTATTTTTAATGTGGCATCCCCAAAAGAATTCTTTTGACTTAGTTGTGTTTTTTCCCTCTCTTAATTTGAGATGTATAAATATCAGTATATGGTATTTGCAATTGGAGCCAAGTGCAGAGCTTTTCCTGGTTTAAATTCACCATCTACCAGGCATCTGAGCACTTTTGTAAGGAACAGGAAGACAAGCTTTATGGATTTGACTTTTCTTGTGGGCTGCAGGATTTGGCTAGTCCAGAGAATATATGTGTCTGAAGACTTTTCTGGATCTGGGCAGGGATCTCTTGTACTTCATCTTCCACCACAAATATCCCCCTTGAGGTGCATTGGTCTGTCCCTGTAGTGTTGCCAAGAAGAACTAATTGAAGTAACATCTAACAGCATTGTTGGACACTGTGATTTTAATTTCCAAAGTGACTACAGTAATTTTTTGCAGCTGGGCCTCGCTGCTCTTGTTGGCAGCCATCTTGTTTGAAATGATGATTCCCCATTCTTATTGTTGATGGTATTTTTAAGTCTTGAGGCACCAGCTGTTCTGGTTTGGAGGATTTAGATGGAATCTCTGGAGGTAAATGGGTATCCAGGGACATCTGACCCTGGCAGGATATGTCTCTCAAGGCCACACAGCCTACCTGGAGTCCCTCCAGCTGTGCATTGAACAGAAGGTAGCTTTATTTTGCTTTGGCTGCCAAGTGTAGCAGCAGCCTGAAGGCAGGTTTTACTATGTGATCATATAATTTCCTATATATTATCATTTAGAGGAACTTCTCTTGACCGCAGTTTTGCTGATGAACCACCAGAGTCACATCAGGCATTACAGAGAAGAAAACCCCATCAACTAGATCACCATGACTGTATCCATAACACAACCATGTGTTAGAAGGAGCTATATGTGTACACCACAGGGAGGTCACCAGGCAAAGCTCCTGTACAAACCAAAACAAGTCAAGCCCACCCAGGTACTGCTGGTAAGGCAGAGCAGGAACAGCCTCCACAGTCTTTGTGTGTCACATTTACCTCCGTGACTTTGGAATGAAGAGTTCTGGAAACCAAAGAGATGTGTGATCACTGAAGCACAGTTCATGGCATATTTCCAAATAAAACCAGAATCATCACATTAGAGCATTTAAATTATTTATGTCTTCTTCATCAAGTTGGTTTCTCAGAGAATGCATTTATCTGTATCTCATTTAAAAGGGTGAATAACCTATAGTCATGACTGGATAATGTTGCATGGGCAACATCCTTGTAACTCCAACATCAATGTGTAGAACTGCTGTAATCCAGGCCTGGAACTGTTCACTAAACAAAAACAGGCCCTGACTTTGTTCTTNCAATTATAGTTTATCTCCAGGGAACAGTTTCATGCTGTGAAATTTATTTCCAGGGAACAGTTTCACAGTTATGCCTGCTGTCAGAACTTTTCAAACTGGAGATGTATCAACTAAAATGATATCATATGTTCCTCATAACAGTGTGTGTTTTGACAAAAAGATAGAGGAGGAAGATTTATCGGAAGAAGATTGCCAGATGCTGTCCAGAAAGTAGAGAAAGCCGTTAGCTCTGAACTGGATGAGTCCCCATCCTTTACCAAGTCACTAAAGTCCAGGCATTGTAACAAATGCTGCATGTGTATTTGAAGGTTTGAGAGGGAGACAATGAATAATAAAATATCTTAATTGGATGGGGATAGAATTAGCTTCAAAAATCAAAACATAAGGGTTTGGGGGGGTTTTGTCAAATTAAAGCACATCTCATTATATATATGTATATACACATAAAAAGATCTTCAGCATTCCAATTATATATTAAAAAGGTGTCTTTTATAATTTATGGAGACTGTGAGTTTTAGAAAGTTGTTTCCCATTTGTCTTCCTTGCTGCTGCTGGAATAAACTAGAAACTTTGACTTCCCAGGTAACAGCTAAGTAGCAATCAGCTAGTGATCAGGTATGAGTAGTTCATATGAAAGAGGAGGCTTGTTCCTGAGCTGACCAGGCCACTGTCTTCCACTAAACACAAAGACCTTTCAGGACAAGAAAATAAATTTTCTACTCCCTGTTCTTCGAGTAAAAGACACAAGAGAGAAACCATGGCAGAAACTATCAACAGGAAAAGCTATACCAGCCTGGAAAAAGATGAGCATATTAAAAAAAAACCTCCAGAGAAAGGAATTATCTAGAATTTATACAAAGAGTCTGCCTGGGGCCTTCACAGTAAAAATTTAACCACTGTTAAGTGTTCACCATTCTAGTGGAATTTTGGGGTGAAAAGTGAACAAGAAGTTCTTGGAAGCTGCTGCATATTAGAATCTTTTTTTTTTTTAACTAGCTGCCAGATATTGACTTATCCAGCAGCATGATGAAGAAATCTGGATACAATACATCTATTCTGATCTCAAAACCAAAATGAAGTAGAAGAAAGAAAGAGAACCGTTTGCTTTTATTTGGGTCTTTTTTAAATTATCTTTTCATTTGCTGAGTTATTTTTGCATTAATGGAATCTGTAACATGGCTTCCAAAAAGTTTTGGAAGAAAAAGAAAGCAAAAAAGTTCCCAGATGTTAGCAAATTTAAGGCGATTCAAATGAGGGATTCAAAGTAGGTAAATCTGAGGGGTATCACAATAAAAAAATTGTTCAGGCTTAATGACAGTAGCATTACAAAAATCAGTAATGTGTTTTCAATTAAATATGTGAATACATACATGAATGAGATCTGAGAGGAGTGTGTACATCAGCTGCACAATAGCCAGTGGAAAGAAAAGAGAGACATTTAAAATGAGAACCCAAATAAGCGCTGTTGATACCGAAGTGTTTAAGAGCTGAGAGGACTGTGGGGTTAGCACTATGAAAAAGAAAAGGTGAATCAGTTAATTATAGAAATGCTTATTATGATAAAAAGTACTTGGCACATCATGTATAGTTTTGCATTGAGTTTCAACCTGCATTGAAGTTAGAAAAGAAAGTCACTTTGTACAGGGCTATATTGGGGATATTTTTAAATGTTTATGGGAGGAAACTGATTGAAAGGAAAGAAATGGTCAAAACCATTTGATGGGTTTTTTGGGGCTTTTTTTGGCTAAAAGACCCTAACTGTTGTTAGAAATATATAACAATATTAAAAGAAAAATATGTTGCCACTGGGGTCATATAACCACAAATTGACCTGCTCAGGGTGAGGTAACCAAAAATATGTACTGTTTTAACCTTGTTGTTTATCTGTCAATATAGATTAGAGCAAGAGAAAACTTTCTGGATGGTTTTACTATCCGGATATTACTGTCTTAAATTGCAAATCAGACTGTGTAGAGTATGTGTCAAGTCCTGTACCTACAACTGTCAGATGATTGCTTGTATTTTAACTTAATCATATGTGGCTTTATAGATTGTTTAGAAATGGGTGAGCAGTGTATGTAAATCTTTACAATGCAAAAAGTGACAAAAATTTCTGTATTTGTAGTATAATCTCCACAAAGGATCATGATTACAATTACAATATGCATAGAAATGACCATCAAACTCCATTACGTAAAGACAGTTGTTTGTTAACTTTAAACTAATGCCTTTAGGTACCTGCTAAACTACTGAGGTACATGCTAAAGCATCCTCCTTTTACTGGATTCATCAGCTAGGTAGCTTTCCAGAAATTACAGATTACTCATATTGCAGCCATGGTGGGAATCCCTGGAATCTGTCCTAATGGTGGCTTCCCACAGCTGCAGGCATTTTCAAATGGAGCTTTTTCTTTTACAGTTGCCATTTTAATAGTTATAATGACTTTGTTGACTGTGCAAGTTGTTTTGGTGATAAAAATGAAATGCTTAGCAGAATGAGTAACATTGATTTTGATACATCAAAGCTCTGGATTACAGGCCATCCACAGGTCAGTAATTGTCATTACAAGACAGGACCAAGTAGGAAATGGCAGATAACTCCTAGGAGTTCCTTTGCTCAGTCCTGATCAGGAGCTTTTAGCTAAAATGATGTTTGCAATATCCTTTCTGTTCTTGTGAGTGACAAAGCTTACGGTTTGCAGACTACCAGAAGGGGAAGCTTTGGTTGCCCTTAATAACACTGTGTATGTAATGTTGGAAATAATGCCTGCTGTCAGATGGGGGAGAGGGAACCATGTGTCATGGGCTGTCCCTGCAGTGGTTTCTCTTGGAGTCACAGACCACTTCTCTGATCATCCTTGCTTTTCAGAGCAGCAAGTTTGTGATGCAACAGGACAGATTTTGTAGAAACTTCCCTTCAACTGAAAAAAAAAGATTCTAAGGCCAAATTCGTGTGTACCAGAATGGAAAGGCAGTGATGGTGGGAAACAGTATCACAAAGCATATAGTCAGAGAAATGGAAACAAAACTGCAGTGTCCCAGACCTCAGAACAGTCCAGATAGCACCAGTGAAAGGACAAGATTGGCTTGGAGTGATGTGCATCCCAGAAAGACAGGACAAAAGCCCTACTGTAGCTTATTTCTCTGAGCACAGAGGACTAACACAGTAACAGCTCGTACCAGAAAGCAATAGCGCTGTGTTAGTGAATACAGACAATACTAAATCTTCCAGAACATTGATAAATACCCCTGCAAAGCAGGGTGACTTTTGAAAAGGCTGCTAGTGAAGGGTAGAGGAGCCTGACATGTCAGTCTTTCCAGGAAATTTGTTCAAAAGGCTATCTGGAGAGTCCTTGTCATTACGAAGGTATGCAATACCTAAGATCAGCTTGAGGCAGCCCACAAGCCACCACAGATAGAGATGATTATTTTTTTGATAAGGGAAAACTGTTGTGTGACTCCTCACTCAATGTGTTTGTTATTCAGAATTATTTGCACCATAGTTTGCAGGAGCCTGGTGTTCCCAAGTTGTCTTCAGCAGTCTTAGTGTGGTATAACCGTTGATTTAACAATCTGTTTTGCAGGAAAATTGAAGGGCCACTTGAACCTTCTGTGTCAGGGCCTTATCCTGTACTACTGGGCAAATAGTCTTCTCAATTGTAACAGCACGCATTGGCAATTGTTACAATATTTTAAAACTAATAAATCCCCCTGAATAATATGTTCATACATTTTAAATCCCCTGTCTGCATTTTTCTTTCTTTGCCTTAATTTACCATTTGTGGAGCTACAGTAATATCAGCCGAGCTACAGCAGCATCAGCAGAGCTACAGCATTTTATTACAGAATAAAGTGCAGTGCGCCTGTAAGAAAAGACCAAATTGAATATATGGCAGTTTAGGCAAAACAGCGGCATTTTCAGCACTCCATGCAGGGCTATAGTAAACTTACTCTCCTTTTCTGTGTTTGTTTGCAGGATGTAACCACAGAGTCACTATATGCTTCTTATGTATTATAATTTAGTGTCTCATTTTCCAAAAGCATTGGGCAGATAATTTTGAAATGTTCATAGAACATGCATTTTAAGCAAACAGAGCACCAAGCTGGATTTTCATCTTTGCTTAAATGTACAAGTTGAAAGAGCCAAAGGTGAAACAAGGCTGCTTCAAACTCTGTTCTGTCCCCTGGAGCAGTCTTACACTAGCAGGATAAGCAGTTTATTTGATGATTCAATTTAAAGTCTTTTCCAAGTGTAATGAATTGACAGTATCATTCTGTGATAGGAAAGTTTGTTATAGGAAGTTTTAATGAAAGCCTCTTTTGTTCTGCATTTACTATTTTTAAAATCTGTCAATTTGCATCATACATAGCCTGTTTTAACTAGAGATGAATCTAAGGTTCTTGGTTTTGAGTTTTTTTGAAGTAGGATGTATTGAGTTTGTCCTTTTTACTGGGAAAAGGATGAGTCAAGATAGCCAGTTCCAAGAATGCATTTAGTCTTAGAGTCTCAATTCCATGGCTTACCAAAAAAATTTAGTCTTTTTGCCCTGGGTTTTAATATTCTAATATTTTTACTTCATTAATAATTAAGTGTTTTTATTTTAGTGTCCTGATAATGTCATTTCTTCAGATACATCCAGCCATTCTTTACATTCTAGTATTTAATATAAATACTTTTTACTCCAAGTATCTCCTTCTTTATGAAACTTATGCTTAATCTGTTTCAACTTACTTCAGGCCATACATACATGTATATATCTCTCAGTAACTTGAGGGCTCTTGTTTTGGTTTATGGAAACTTGAATTTGACCCACTGCTTTCTTTGCAAATATGGAATAAGTAACAACAAGGAGTTAGGTCATTAGTACATGTCATTAGAGGGTGACACTTCAGAGGGCAGAGCACCTGTTCCTTGTTTTGGATTTTTCATGTGGAAAATTAGATTAAAAGTCCCTTCAGTAAAAGAGTACCATTGAACATTAAGTGTCCGTGCAACCTTTTCCTGGATTTTTCTTCACACACCACAGGAGTTGCCTGCCAAAAGGCTGAGGACTTGCGGCCCTTTGCCAATCACCTTGTCAATGCCCCCTTCCCTAGAAGGTGCTCCCAGCTGCTTGGTTTCCCTGCCCTCTAATTCCAAGCTACCAGCCCTGGTACCCAGCATCCGAGCAGTCAGGTGATCACACGCTCACCTGGGTGACGGCTGAAATCTTTCTGCATATCCCACAGCTCTCTCAGGTATAGAGACTGAGCGGCTCCCTCTCGTTCTGCCTCTTCCTCCTTTTCTTATGTTGGCCCTGCTTTGCTCTCCATTACTAACCAAGCTCTCTGGTGTCCATTTCTTCTGGTGAAACGGGGTGACTGATACTGGTAGGGGTCGGTGCTCTGGTTCAGCTGCAGGTCCTGGGGCTGGGGTTGGAGTAGCTGCAGCGCCTGTCACTTTGTCATCAAATCCAGGCAAATCCTTCTCCCTTGAGGACCCTGAACAGTGTTGAATAGGGCTCAGTAGGCCTGGGCCAGGATCCAGCACACTGCAGTGATTTGTGTCGCTTTGGAATTGCCAGGCTGATGGCATCCTTTTTCCAAATAATTTCCTAGTTTTTCTGGATCCTGCATTTGTTCAGGGGAAGTTCCAAAACACTGGAGGTACTGACCCACTGTCCTAGGCACTTGTCCATACTATCCCACACACCTGTCCACTCCGAGCTGTCCAATCTCAGCGCAGATCTCTGGGTGGTTTTCTTAAATACTTGTTCAGCAAGACCTGGAACACAGTCAGAAGACAGCAATAAAACCGTGCTGGTTCGAACATCCCAAGGATATTTGAAATTTGCAAGAGCTGTAATAATTATCCTGGAGAAGAAGGGAGGTATCTTCCCCATGGATTATGTCCCCCACAGTGGGAAGAAGATGAGAATCGGTAAAAAGTTAAGACTTGTGCATTGAGAGAACAGTTTAGTAATTGCAATGAAGTAAAAGATGATGATGATGATGATGCTGGTGGTGGTGGAAAGGAAGATAAGAAGAGGGAGAGAAATAAATCCCAAGAAAGATAAGTGATGCACAGTACAGTTTCTCACCACCCATTGACCAGTGCCCAGCCAGTCCCCCAGCAGCGATCAGCCCTGCTTGTCCAATTTCCCCCCAGTTTATATACTGAAAATTACATTCTATGGTATGGAATAGCCCTTTGACCAGTTTGGGTCAGCTGTCCTGGCCATGCTCTCTCTGGCTTCTTGTGCACCTCCTCACCAGCAGAGCACGGAAAGCTGAAAAGTCCTTGACTTAAAGAAGGCACTGCTCAGAAACAACTAAAACATCATTGTAGAATCAACAATATTCTCATACTAAATCCAAAGCACAGCACTGTACCAGTACGACTTGGCCACGGTCTTTGCAGAATGCCAAATGATAGTAGACATATTCTCTGCAGCCCAGTCAATGGATCACTGCCAAATGTACAGAAAATGCTGATTTATCACTTTCGCACGCTCTTCAATTACTCTATCTACATAAAAGACAACATAGGATAATGCAAAACTGAGTCTAGAGAATCTAAAATCTTGAATGGAGCAAAAGAAAAATCATTCCCGGTTCTTTAATTCTCAAAAGAGACTGGACCAAGATTTTTTTCCATGTTAATCAGTTCTGAATAGAACATAAACAGTGAAAGGAAAAAAAATCTTAAAACAAGAGTAAACTATGATATCATATTTTAATCAGATAGAACATCCCTATGAGACAGCAAAAGTTCATAAGTCCCTGTTGGCCTAGCAACTCACTAAAATCTTGTTTCAAAAGAGGATGGGAGAAAATAATGATGATCAAAATTGTGAGCCCAAGCCATTAAAAGAGAACATAACAGAAATTATAGATGCCTACATCCATGGATCACCTCTGTCTTAATATAAAGCTATGTGAACTCTACAGAAAGCAGACATTTCCTGAACAGTAGAAGCCAAACTATGAAAACTCCCAAGCCTATTCCATCTCCTACACGGTAGCACACATCATCTTAACTGTGACTGAAATCAAGACAGCCTTGGCATAAGTTTAAAGTTGTTGAACGTATGGTTGTGTGATTTACTGGCTCAGATTCTCTATTTACAGCTGGGTAAAGGCTGGACAACACAGAGAGATAGAGATCTCTTCTGTAATTCTAGATCTAGACAAAAGTACCAAAATTACTGAGAGTAATTATGACAACACTAGCTGGAGAGGAAGAAATAAATTTTGGTCCTTTTATAAGGAATCATGTCCTAGATATAAACTTATGTAAGGGATAATATATTTTGTGTTTTCACATGCGGTGAAAAGAAATAATTATTTGTTTCAAAACAAGGACAGAAGTTGGATAAAGTGACCACACATTTTGGTTACATTTAGGCTACAAGGCCAGATTTAGAGGTCCAATCTCATAAATTATGAATCTAAGGGAAGCAAGAAAAAAAAAACAAACTGACTTTAGATTAATATAACGTACATCATAGGACCAGGAGAATATGCAAGTTCTGTCGACTCAGATTCTCCTTTTAGTCCAGCTCTTAAAATTATTATAGTTGAAATTAAAACAAGAACTCTCTTCAGTTTACATAAGAACTGGCTAACGTTTCAGTCCTGGAAAACATCTATCTGGCACCATGAATCTAAGATCTGTACCATGACTCTGTAAACCAGCAATCACATTAGGCTTATATTGTAATACATTTGTAATTGTGATAGTTACTTTGCAATAATGCCAAATCCTGGAGCACAACAGATCTATGAATATTAGGACAAGGTAAAATAATTTATCTTCAAAGAAGGAAATATGGGAAATGTAAAATTTTTAATGCTCAAATATCTATATCCATGGCAATTTATGGAAATTTTTGTAGTATACAATGGAATTTTAAGTATCAGCCCACAACAAGGCAGTATTAAAGACCAAATACTTCTCTCAACAGTTCAATCATTGATCAAAGACAGACTCTTCCATTAAGTTAGGCTTGCATGGCAGCAGTCATGCAAAGGAGAGGTGCAAAAAAGCTACTTTGTGTATAATGAAAAGAGCAGATCAAGGCTCCATAAATATCCATTAAAAACCATGTAGGATGAACAATAGTTAAAATGATATGAGAAACAATCAACTACTGAAAAGGTTTTGTCAATCTTTGCAGTTCATGCAATATTCAGCCTTGCTATTTGTTATGGGGATTTGAATACATGCCTTGAAACGTGGATATCTTTCAAGTTATCTTAATTTAGAGATCTCCTTACCACAGGCTCTCTGGGGAATTAATGTTTTTCTTGTGTATTTTCAGGCTTCCGGTGTGTGAGACTGCCAACAAGGATTACTAATGCAAATGAGATGAGGCCACTCTTTTCTAAACTCTTGAAATCCTCATGCCCAGGGGAGAATGTTATATTTACACAGCCATATATTAGCAAAATAAAAGTGAAGCTATTGAACCTCACTGAAGATTTGTCTCCTTCTGTAGTTGGTACAGGAAACTGTTCCAATCTGGGGCTTGCTCAGGTATCAGTTTGGTGCCTGATGACTCTGCTTAAGCCTGGTGTAATATATGTTGTTTTGAAACATCCATACCAAAGATGTGCCAAGAATGCTAAAGCATCCCTTATGCTATATATCTTCTCTGAGTGTGGATTTGACAGGAAAAATTGCTGAGGGGTAACTTTTAGGGAAGCATTGTTTTAAAAAATGGGGGTTTTTTTTCATGATCTAGTTTGAGTATGAAGCATTCTAAAGCAAGAAATCACTTAAAAGTGTTTGTAAATAAATTACATTGGAAGTTTAATTGAAGGCAAATTCAGTGAACCAAGACCAAATTAAAGCTCACCTGGTCTTTTTTGCTTCATATCAAATCTTATTTACTTTTACAGTTTTCTAATAATTCTGTAAGAGAAGAACTAGCAGGGAGAAATTCTCTGCTGTCAGCAAAACAACTTTTTGCATCCTGATTTTGGATTTTCTGATTAAGATATTAATGACCTGAAAAAAACTACCTTCGAATCCTGAGTATTGAAAGATCCTTGCTGTAAAGGCTGTGTCTTGTTAAGGGCTGCTCTTTAGCCAGCCTCCACAGCCACCACAGGAGCCGCTTTTCTTTCACTTACAATCATTTATGAATAAAGTTATTATTTCCAGTGTTCTTTTACACAGGCTGTTGTGTTTGTAAATGCTGGCTGCATCAAGATAACCTTAATAAGTTTTCTGTCATGAAAATTGTCTTGGAAGGCTCATGTGGCTGGAGGAACTATTCATATATTATCATCATTTTCTATACCAAACAGGCAACAGTATCGGACTAAGGGTAGCAGAGGTTTCCTAATTTGTAAGAGGGTTCTCTTTCTCAAATTTCTGTTTAATAAGAATTACAAGACTGTTTGACAAGCACTAATGAATCTATAGCTAAATTCAGCATTAATATTCCCATATCATTAGTGGGGGAGGAGAGTAACAGGACATCATGTATCTCTAGGGAACAAGCCACTGCCAGAAGAGAGGCAGAGCACAACATTCTCTCTCTGATAAGCTCAGTTTACTCTTCCAAAGAGACTCTCTTTTGACCTGTGGTATCCCATACCTACCTCCCCTTAGCCAGCAGGTCACTCTCAGTTCACTCTCACTCTCCAGCAGCCATGTGGCTCTTCTGCTCCCCCAGCAAAGGCCAGTGCCTGTATGGGTTAGGGAGGTGAGCCAGGTGAAAACAGAGATTCTTTGGACGGTGTGTGTGTTTGGGTTAGCTTCCAGAGGCACCAGCTCCCCAATCCAACCAGCCACACAGCTGCTCGAGTGCTCACACCAGCAAAAGGGACAGCTCGGTTTTAGGTTACTTTAAGCTGGTGACAAAACCATACCCATATCTTCAGAGAAATGGAGCCTACACTAGTTTAATAAATGACAGTCTAACCAGTACACAGACAGAACAGATTAATCCAAGTCTTGCCAGCTGCTTTCACTGAGGTCAAACAAGTGGCATCTTTGTTTATTGCACCACTAAACATTCATTTTTAAACTGTCAATCAGCAAATTCATAGCTATTGTATATCTGGAAAGCTCCCTTTTTATTTCTTTCCCAAAAGAAAAAGATCAGTGCAAAACATCACAATATGTACTTTTCACTGATAGGAGATTTCAGTGCACACTGTTTACTCAGTTGTCTGTGTAGAGGCCCATTATGCATAAATCAGTTCAGAGAAATAAAGGATTGTTTTATTAAACAATGACATTTTCCAAAAAGTGTCTTAATTTCCTGTCCCAGAAATGGCACCATTGTTTACTTGAAACAGATATGCTAAGTGGCCTGGAGGAATTTTGTTTATAGGAGACAGACTTGCCATCATTGTGAGTAAGAGTGTTGCATTGTTCCTGACAATGGCAATTAAAAAGATATTTTGATTTGAAGGTAATTAGCAAAAATAGCAAAACACTACTGCAAAGCTTGACAGATTTTCCAAATGGCTAAAGCTGAAATGAGTCCTGTTCTTGGGATAATTTTCAGATTGCTCAAAAGTATTGCTTAATATCAACAAGAAATCAGCTATGAAGAATCTCTGTAAATTCCATTGTATTAACTGCAATGCATTTCATACACAAATTAGCAGACCTGACAAGATGCTATGTCAACATCTTAAATCCCTCAAATTTTGTTACCCTGAGGTCAGGTTAGCAAGATGTTAGTGAGCAGAAAGACTGCTCTCAGTCCTTTTCCATGTGAACTCACCCGCCAAATCTTCTCAATTGCTTTTTCTCAGCCACAGTATCTATAACCCTTCCACCTTCCAGGCCCCTCTCACCGCCTAAAGACCTCTGTGGACATTCTTCACCTTCCTTCTTTTTGTTTACTTCCCAGAAATGCATCTGTCCACAGGCCATTGAACTTCCCACCAAACCTTTCCGGCTTTCCCTATTCCTAGTCCTGTGCTCTTACCTACCCAGGGACATATAATGCCTCAGGTGCAAAATTAGGTTCTGCCATTCCAAGGATAATTTATTTTCAAATTACATCTCATTCTGTGTGGACTGCTGAAAGGGCAAGTCTAAGCCAATTTAAGAGGAGAAAGATAAAGCTGAAGAATGTTACAATTGTATTACAATACCCGAGACACAACACTCAAGACCTTTGTCTTGAATGAGATCATGTTTCCATTTTTCAACCCCCTGTGGAGCAGAACTGACCTGTTCTGCCACAGCACATCACAACATGCTCTCATACAGTAGCCCAAAATCTCTGCTGTATGCGGATTTTGCTGTCTGCAAGATGGGATGAGTGAGAGGATTGTCAGGCAGCTGGTTGTGGTTCCAGATTCTCCAGCTGAATCAGTGCTTGTCTGGACAGCTCTAAACAATACCAGCTGCTAATAGCCCCCCTTGGGATCATTTTCTAATTGCAGATTACCAGACACAGCAGGGCATCCCTTTCTTCTCCAGGGGTAATCCTTTTGCTGGGATGGAGGGGAGGACATTTATGACCAAACATGCAAGCTTCAGCTGAGAACTGTCAGTGTGGTAGAGACAACTAATTAGTCGGCGAATGTTTGAGAGATTTCTGATGCTTCTGTGCTCTTTCTTGCAGGGAATCTATCTTCTGCCATAATAATATCAGCCTTTTAATTCGTTGGTGCACATATTATATACCAGAATGGCTTCACTGATGTTTGTTCAGGTGATTTGCATCTGGGTTTGCACTAATCCAGGATTGTGCTGTCCTATAAAGTTCTTGTGTCTGTGTCATCACTTGTATTGAACTCACTTGTTTGGTCTATCTCACTTGAGAAAGCCTTTATCTTGTGGTTTTGCCCCAGAGAACTCTGATTGTCAGGTCTTTAATGTTACATCACAGTAAAGAACATGTAGCTATAGTCTGTATGCCTAGCATATGATTTCAGATGAGAGGGTTTTAAAAGCAGTAGTGAGTCTTAAAATACTTAATCTTTGTTAGTGACCTCTTCTTGAATTTCTTACCAAAAATATTTTGACACTTCAGTTATAAGGTGGTGCACCTATTTTTCCTACTGATCTTTGGAAAGTGCAGGAATCCTACATGAAAGAAGACAAAACACTGAGTAAGATTTCAAATTCCAAGGCCTCCTCTGTGACTGGCTCTCCAAAGTCACAAAATTTTCCAGAAGGTCCTTTTGCTGCCGTTACCTATCTCAACCGCGTCTGTGAAGTGTCAGTCTTGGGGTGGTACCTAACTATTGCGCGAGGAGTTGTTCGTACCTGCTGGTTGTGGCAGGAATTTCTGTGCCTGTCACTAGAGGGCAACGCAGCTACTCTCAGCGTCACACCGCTCCACTGAGCCCCAGCCAGCCAGCTCCCTGCTGAGACCACGGGTGCGAAGTTCACATACACATTGCGGTTTTTTCTCCACAAATCCCATGCTCAGGTGCTAACTTAAATAATTATTTGTTGAATACTTTTGAATGGACGATCCAGAATGAACTGAGAGGCGAATAATCCTTCTTACAGCAAGAGGGGTTGGCTTCTCTGTTTATGTCACTTCCTCATAAGGGTCACTGCTCACTGCAGCGCTGAGAACAACTGCAATCAGTTTCAGACACGTAGCCCCTGATTGTGAACTACTGATGCTAATGGGAGATTTACTGCTGACTTAGTTTCATGGAGGATTTGATCTTTGGTACTGAATTTTTCCTAAAACTGTGTTTACCAGAATATTGCTAGCCCAGGCTGACCTTGTGAAAAGCGATTCAGGTTTATCTTTGAGTTTTGTGCAGGCTGCAGGGGGGTGGGGGTGTGATTCTGTCACATGTAATTCAAATATTGCCAAACAGGCTGGCTTGTCTTAACTTGCAAGCATCTGGCACAGAAACGATCTATCATTTTGAACACTCCTATATGCAGTAATACTCTCATTTAACCATGACTATGCTGGCTACATTAGAGGGTGGTGTAATTTCCAAATGAGATAACGCGGTGTGATTACCGAGTATCAAAGGTTACTCTAGTTATTTCACTGACATTAAGTTTTTACACCCCTTGCGATTTTTTACCATGTTGCCAACACCCTACTCTGTCTTGAAGTCAGAGTTCTCTGATTTCATGTGATTATCTTGGGAAGGTTTCCAGGTATGTTTATGTGGGATTACCACCTGAGTATACTTTCTTCCCTGCTTACTCAAGTGGTGTCTCCAGATCATCTTTCAAGGAGCCCATAAATATGTACATTGAAGCCAAATAAATTCAAATATGAAGCTCACATACTCGACTCCTTCCTCCTGCTTCTCTGAAGACATGTTTGCAGTGTAATCCCACAGTTTCTCTCCCATTTCACATAGCAGGTAACTATAATCAAAATCAACTATCAACTTTTTTATTTTTAATACAGAATGTAAAATACACCCATATTAAAGTCTTGCAAGAATTTTAATTTGTGATAAGAGGGACAGGGTCTTGTCAAGTTATAAGAGTTAAAATAAGGTGGAGGAGTCAATATGTGGGAGAAATTCTCTGGGTCTGTCCCCTCCCCCAGAATACCATACTAGAAGGAACCTTATTCAACAGAAATATAATATTACATATCTCTTTTAATCTAGTAGCCTTATAATTTGCATACATCCCTTGTTATATGTCATATATGATACGGAAGTCCCTCCCATGAACTAAGAGAGGTCGGGATGTGGATATCTTGTATTTTTAGATATATTTGCATCACTGTGGATAGTTGCATTAATATAGAGTTTCAACATTTTTTTTCTTAAAATTTCATGGTTAAAAAAAGAAAGGACTTTTAAATTTAATAGTAAATTTTTGTTTAACAAGAACTTTTGTTAAATATAGTGTCTTCTATTTGGAATACAGGACTTGTTGTTTGGGGTTGGTTCAATTCCTTTAACATCCATTTCTGACATTAACCAGCATAGTAAATTTCAGAAGAAGGCAGATAAAATCCCACTGGTGGTTATAACTTTTTTCTCAGTAAAATTTTACAGAATTTACAAGTAGTTGTATTCTAACACTCAGCTATATCCACATTCATATTTTAAAATAAATGTAGATGCTATCCTAATTTTTGTTGCTGGAGGCCAGCCTTAACTTTCTCTTAGTTCTTTTCAATCTTCAAAACAACAAAAGGTGATGAAAAAGTCTTTGTGGTGAATCCCAAGACCAAGATCTCCCCAAGGCAATGTGGTTAGTGCAGAACCAAGAAAAGCACTTAATTCTGTAGATAAAATTCGGTCCTTTTAGTAAGCAAATACAAGCCTATTAAAAACTCATCTTTAAACAAAACAAGCCAAAACAAAAATAGCACTAGGTAGAGATTTGTTGGATTTGCAGATAAATTCTCTCGCGGGCCATGCACCAGGCTTAGTCTCTGGGCCCCAGGTGCTGCCATCCTGATCACACGCCAGGACCACACAGGTGCCGAGGAGGAGCGTGGTTTTCATTTAACAACCCTTCTTGTGAATCAAAACGACACCAAAAGTCAAAGCGTGAACGTTTGCACCGCTCCCCGATTTGTTGTTTGGGTTTTTATAAATCCCTACAGACACCGCTCACCACCTCCGGTAAGAAAAACGAGGGAAAACAAGCAGAGACTGATGAAAAGAGGGCAGCGCTGCGGGCTGCGCCGCACGGGAGCCGTGCCCCGCGCAGGTGACAGCGCTCGGCGCGGCGGGAAGGAGGGAGGGCACAAGGGCCAAGGGGAGGGATGTTTCCCCCCGGGCCCCGACCCCTGGGCGGGCCGGGGGAGCTGAGTGGATGGAGGCCGCGTCAGTCAGGGGCAGNAGCTTCATCTGTTTCTTTCTAGGACGTGGTGGGCATCCTCATCCTCTGCCTGGTTTCTGTGGCGGCCGCGCTGGACTTCAAGTACCACCACGCCGAGGAGCTGGAGCAGTACCTGAAGGGGGTTCATGCCGCGTACCCCTCCCTCACCCACCTGCACAGCATCGGGCGATCGGTGGAAGGTAAAGGCGGTGGGACGAGGGGAGAGAAGGCTTCTTGTTCTAATTAAATCGGGGCAGGTGTGGGTAAAGGTGGCGTTTCGTGGGCGCTTGCTGGCGGCGGGGCTGCTCTAACAAACCTCTGTGAAGTTTCCTCTTCCTCTTGCTTAAGCGTGAATAACACACTCTGGCTGAAGCATCATACATGTCTTCAGGGTAAAAGTTCTCCCAACACTTAGGTTTTTGAGAATTGGAAACGTCGTGAGTGGCAATTTCAGAAAGAGGGCCGTCTTTATGGAGTTTAGAATATGTGTGACCCGCTTTGCCAGGTGCCTGTTACAGGTGGGACTGTAATAAAAGATGTGTGTTTTCTAATTTGTGGCCGTCTTAAAAATACTTTCTGATACAAGGTCCTGTGCTAGATGAAGAATAGGATTTCAGTCTCAAACCTTACAGGAAAATGAAATCAGTAATCACCTTCCTGACCTTATATTGATATTTGAATTTATCTCTCCATGATTGGTACTTTCTTACTGTAAATTGGGGGGGAGTTGCTAATTTTTTAAAGAGATTAAAAAGATTAGTGTTTATTAGCATATGTACTTTAATGTACGTCTGTTTAGTTTTAAGCACAAAACGCCATAAATCAAACTGCTTTATTAGATTTCAGATGAGGAAGCTAAGTCACTCTGAGAAGAGCTATAAAACTAGATAGAAAATCCATTTTTTAGAAACATCATCTGTTCCTCTAATCCCATTTCATACCACAGGAAGGAGACATTTGTAGCATCTATTATCAAATCCACGCTTGTGCTTAAAAAAAATAAAAATCTGTATTCTTCTTAGTAGATGATCATGAAGAGATTTTCATGCCTTCTCACTTGTTTTACTGTGTCTCTCAAAGCAGACAAGGAATCTTAAAAGTTAAAACTGTGTTGGTTTTGGTGTCATCAAAGGTAGAATTAGATTGGATTATGTTATTCATCCATGCAAGAGGCTAGTTCCTTTAAGTACAGTTCCCTCCAGTGCAAACTAGCAATTATCCACATCCTCATTTTCATACCTTTAGAGAACTTAGCTAACATTCTGATGATAGGATTAGATTCTGACTTTTCTGCCAGGAACTCTGCTGGCTTATCTTTGTGCAGGTTGGCAAAAACCTTTCATCCAACGTGAGAGATTGAAAATTCGGCTTTTACATATCTAGATACCTGAAAGCTGATAACATGAGGTGTTCAACTTGTCTGTGTTCTGTCAGCATTAAAACTGGAAAAGCATCATCTCTTGGTTGTGATTGAGCAATGCACTGAAACGTAGTTCAGATTTTGATATATTACCTTCTACTTTGCCAGACTCTGTGAGAAAATAACTGTGTGGGCTCTCCTTGTTATTATTCTTAGTGCCATATAAAGCAGAATGGCAGTGAAAAATGTTTAATGCTCTTGTATTCTTTCAGTTTTTCTGAAATGTTAAGAGATTTCTACCTATGTTAAGAAATGTGCCTTCCTTCACCTGGAGTATGGTAAGGAATGGTACTGAATTAGGGTCTAATTTTGGGGATATTTTTGCTCATACTAAAAGAAGGTTTTATGACAACAGTGGTTACACAATTTTGGTGAAAATGAAGTTTCAATTTTTGTCAGTGGGCTGAAGTTCTATTCCTCTTTTCTCAGTTAAGCTGACACGAAGACTGTGCGTACACTCACTTCTGTAGCTTTACTGCTGTTGTCCTCCTTCCAGTTAGCTAAACCATGATAGCAAAATGTACTTCTTGATGATGAGAAACAGAAATTAATTTAAATACTATAAAACTGAGAGCAGTATGATGTAGTAAGTTGATATTCCTGGTATGGAAATTCTTGATGATGAATACAATATCCCATAGATCACAGTAATGCCTATAAAACCAACAGACGTAATTTTACTATTGTCATGAATGGCTATTGTTCCCATGTTATTTGTTAAGCTAGGTTTTACTCCATTATTGTCTAATGATCTTGTTTTTTACACTACCACCTAGACTTGGATTATGAAGAATGTGAAGTAAAGGCTTGACTTTTGGTTGGTGTAGGTAGACCCAGAGCTCTGCAAGGGTATAAAAATGCACTCTTAGAAGCCCAGTTGTGGAGGGTGATAGGGACCTGTGTATTGCCACTTCAGAAAGTGATTGCCTGTGGTTCTTTAAGAGAAGTATCTAAACACTCTTCATGTCAGAAGCCTCACCTGCTTCAGGCAGATCATAAAGTAATTTAGGTCTGGAGGCTATCTAGTTTGAATTCCTGTTCAAAGCTAAGCTCACTTGAAAGTTAATTATGATGCTCAGGGCCCTCTCCAGTCTACTTCTGAATATCTGCAAGGGTGGAGGTTCTACAGAGTCTCTGGGTACCTGAGCCACCTTGCAGCCCTTAGGCTGCACAGCAGCAACCCAGCCAGTCTGCAGTCTGTACCTGCATGGGGTTATTTTCTTGAGCTGATAATCCAAATACAGGGTTCTTTTGTTTCAGGTGTAGGATTTTGCATTTTCTTGGTCAAACTCCATGAGTTTGCTGTCAAGAAATTCCTTCAGCTTACCAGGGGCCCTCTGAATGGCAGCCCTGGCGAAGATATTAAACAGCATCAGCCCCTGTACTGACCCTTGAGGAATGCTGCTAATAATCTGCTGTCTCTTGAACAACCAGCTGTTCAGTCCAGTCAGCTTCTGACCTTACTGTAGTCTATTCCTCTAATCCATATGTTCCCAGCTTGTTTACAAAGATACCATGAGGGTGACTAGACACTGGAACAGGCTGCTCAGGGAGCATCCTTGGAGATACTCAAAAACTGTCTGAACACAGTCCTGGGCAGCTGGCTGTAGGTGGCCCTGCTTAAGGAGGGGAGTTGGTCCAGGTGACCTCCAGAGGTCCCATGCAATTCCTGATTCTGTTGAAAGCCTTGCTAAGGCCAAGACTAAAGAAATACGGTGCTTTGCTCCCTCTCACTGTCAGTCATTTCTGCATAAAACCCCAACAGTCACGTGTGATTTGTCATGGATAAATTTGAGGTGAAATTTACATAGTGTGCTTCTTTGATGCATGTAGACTGTAATAGCAATGTACACAGCAGAATCTGTACCAAGATCCTCAATGGAAAACAAATGAAAAGATGCCAAATTTGTTTTGTGGTGGTTTACATCACCACAGAGAAATTCCCCCCTGCCAGATTACTGGGAGCACCTCTGCCAAATTACTGGGAACGATGTGTTCTAGACCAGTACTGGCCTGTTCAGTCTCCAGATCTGATTTGGAAGCTGTGATATTTAATTATGTATCTCATCTGCTAAGCTATTATCCTTAAAGGAGGAGAGGAAGGAGCTTAAAAGATGTACCCCACTGGCTGATAAAACTTGAGTGTTACCTTTTGGTCTAATTTAGTAGATATCCTCAAATCCCTCAAGACGTGTAGGTGATTTGTCTGTGAGAAACCTGATATGGTCTTAGCAGCAGGTAAGCAGAGATGTGTGATGGCCCATAAAATACCTTAATTCTTTTATATTGTTTCAGGTGTGTTGTTGAATAAAGTTATAAAAGCTCTTTGTCAGGAGTTCAGTTTTCTAATACGTTCAATATCCAACCTCAGAACAGTGTGTGCACTCTATAATAATAGAGCAAGCTGCAGAGTGGCATCAGTCTGGAGAAGGGGACCTGGTGTAGTCATATTAACCCATCCTGCCTAATGCCCCCCCAGTGAAAAACAGACTGACTCTTCAGCAAGCAAATCTTAGAGTGCATTACCAAAAGGAAAATATGCAGTGTATATGTATGATCTGTGGCTTTTCATTGTTCAATATACACTGCTGTTGTTATTCTTTGAAAAGAAAATGAGGGTGGTGGGAAGCAGACTTGAGGATTCTAACAGACCTGATGACCTCCTTTGGAGGACTAAGACAGCCAGGTACTGAGAAAGTGGAGTAACTTTTGTAGTAGATCCACAATCTAAAAAGTCTCTTCAGATACACTCTGGATTGAGATAAAGTGATAGCATGCTAATTACAGCTTGGTTTAGATCTAGATTTTCGGGAGGCCAGTCTGCATTTTTAGAATTCCAGTCAACTTGGGACAATTGTAAACATCCTCAGGCCGGATTCTGCTCACTGAGGGAAAGGTTGCGTATGGTTAAAGTACCCCTGTCTTCACCTAGTGAGGTTTCAAAGCTGACTTTATATATTAATATCTCTTTGGTAGATTTTATCACTGGAGAGACAAAAACTAAAACAAACTGACCAGATTTTATTCTGGTTCCACTAGAAATTCTCAGAAATACCTTGCAGAAGAGCTGTACTGAAAGCTTCTTTGGGTGAGAACTATGTGTCTTAGTCATCCTATTCTGATGCTTAGTGAACACCAATATTCAGTTGCTCTCTTCTGTTGCCCTTGGACAGACACGTTCCATCCATTAATCTTAAGCACTTTGCTAACTTTGGGGGTTTTCCTGGTTTTGTTTTTAAATAGTGAGTCTTTCTTATTAGCATTTTTCTATCCCTGCTCTGTAAACAAGAGAGGCTGAAATGTGCAGGGGGTGTGTGTATGGTTGCTGTGGGTTTTAAAGTTCGTGCGGGACTCGCCCGTGGCTGCGTGCGTGGATTGTGCTATCTACAGGGAAGGTGTGCTCAGCAGGCCTCCCAGCAGGCCGGCTTTCTCAGTGACAAGGTGCCTGTTGGAGCACATTGTGTCTCCTTCCTGCCTGCATTCATGGGTTTTCCTCCTTGGAAAACTGGAGGGAGTGAGCATGCCCAGGTTTCCATCTGATAAGCAGCTGTGACTTCAGCAAAAGGGCGTGCAGGGGATTAGGACTCAGGTAGTGCTGTATGAAGCATGCGCCTGGTAATACAGTTAACAGAGAACCTAGGCAATTAACCTGTCCATCATTCCTCACCAACATCAGTGGAATGCATGTCCAAGATGTGCCAGAGGTCAACTTAAATCTCCTGACTCTTCTGATACAGTGCGATTGATACCTTTAGGCATTTATGGGTGGCTATTGAACAGGGGAATACTGATTTAAGGTGCACTGTGCTTCAGTAAAAATATTTAATAATAAAAGGCCAGGTATTGTACTTGTCTCATCTATACATTAATAGTCTGTATATGTAGCTGGGAAAAATAGGAACTCATTTTAAGTTATTTATTGTGACACAGTATGGAAGCAGCCTGAGTTACTACCATCAATAGTAAAGTGCATTGTAAATTTTATTGAATTTACCTAACAGATATTTATATTCTGGATGTTTTTACTTTGTTTAAAGTACTAGAAAACAAGTTTTACTGCTGGAGAAGACAAACCTGAAATATGTTACCCATAAAATATTTGTATTCTGCTGGAATTATTATTGAGTTGGCTTTAGGGGTTCTGGCACTGTACAGAAGTAGAGTGAGGAGGTTATATACAGCCCACTGTACTTTGAGGTAAGTTTCTCAATGTTGCCCATTATTAAATGCTAGTACCAGTGTTTTTAAAAAGAAGGAAGAAAAATGAAAAGTAATAGAGAAAATTCTTTTTGTCTTAAAAATGAACAAATTATCTGTAGGAAAATCCACAGCGAATGTGTTGTCTTTAAAGACTGTATTGCAGTTATTTTTTCTGTGCTTACATTATGTGAGGTGTATTTGTGTAAAACATTGTTACCTTATGTTTGTTCCATTTGACTGCTGCAGATGACTTTCCTCCTGTCTCCAATCCTTGATAATGTCTCTTCTTCCTTTCCCTCCTCCTTATCCCCACGCCACAAATTTCCTTACAGGCTCATCATGCAAGTATGGCGTGTATAGATAATATAAGCATTGAGGTTTTTCGAAGTTCGTTTTTAGAAACAAGAATGAATGAGACATTTTCCACTCTGAGGGCCTCATAATGCAAATCATACTGAAGTTGCTTGGCTCCAGTCCAGAGTTTCATGTAAAAATGGGCATTCTAAAACTTATTGGGATAGTTAAATTCTTATCCTTGCTTGCCCACTTCTGAAATTTTTTTCCTGTTATGTGTCACTTGCTCTTTTTTGTGTCTTTCCTCATAACCATCTTTGTTCTAGTGTTTAACAGTATGTGTGGCACATAAATGTATGTTAACAAGATTCTAAGTAAGTTTACATGCTCATTTTATTATTGAAAAGGTGTTTGGGTTCACAGATGGGTTTGATATTAATAGCCTTGTAAACTCTATTTGCAGCACATTATGTGAGTCACCGCAATGGGAAAGGGGAAATAAAACAGAGGAGGAGGACTGGCTCCTTCGGGGTTTATCTAATGAAAGCTAAATCATGACTTCAAAACCAAGAAATGTTAGCTTGTATTCTTAGGTCTTCAGCTCCTAACTGAGCTTTGCTCTAAATCATGTGTTTAAATAGAAGTCGCTATTACTATATCAGCTCTAAATTCTGTCTTAACTGAAGCTAAAAATTCTTTAAACCTTGAAATGTAGATTTGTATATTATCTGACTTCATCCTCTAGCAGTTTGACTCCTGTAATACAACACAAGTAGTTTGTGTGCAATCAGTCCTCCAATAGCCAAGTACTAAGATTTTATCTGATGATAGCAAGACTTAACTTTGCTTTCTTGTCAGTATACGTGCTTTTTATGCAAATAATTTAAACACATTTGGTCAGCGTCAAATGTTTAAAAGATTGATAAGCTTAGATGTTACTCTTGGAGATGCAGTCACTGACTTTGAGCACATTCCTATTCTCCTACAATGAAAGTAAAATTATTTGCTTAAGTCTTCTCTTTACGCTGGCTGTGAATTGGTCAATCATTTTTGTCTTGCCTTCTATGGTCTCTCCTACTTAAATACACTTCTTGCAGAAAATTTTGTGGGGAAGTTTGTTTGTTTGTTTGTTTTTTCCTGTGGAACATACTGTATCAGAGACTTGTCCCAGCCTAAATAAATAAATAAATTCAAAACTGTGAGGGGAGCCTACCCTAGCAACATAGATCAAACATTTCTCATATATAAACTATTATCTAGTACTGAAATTTTAATGTTGTAATTTCAAAAGGGAAATACATGATCTGTTTAGAAATAGTACACTGTTCATGTGAGTAGCATTTATTTACAACCAGCCTTGTGGGAAAAATCTCTGTTCTCCTGCTTCCTCTCTACCCTTTGCTTTGTAGTTGTCTAGTTGCAGCTTATATTTGTCAACCTTCTTTTCAGAGCAGTAAAGGTCTTAAGCCTGCAGCCATCCTGTCTTCCCTCAGCAAGACTTTGCAGTTTTCTGTGTTTGTTTAGAAGTGGGTAGAATTGACTACTGGGTATTGTAATTCACATCATTGAAGTTAGCAATGCTTTGGAGCCTGTGTAGCATAGAGTCAGCAATTGCAGCTGGTGGATGCAGTCTCCATATCCTTTCCTGGTGTTAAGGAAGTAAATATGTAAGAGATTTTATGTTTGGGGGTTTTGTTTGTTTTAAAATGAACTAAAGCATAGAGCTCAGGATACTAACAGTGGTGCACAATGGACATAAATTAATGCTTTTTCCCCCTTGCTCCTTGTAGGATTCTGCAGTTTGGAGCATTGTGCGTACGTTTTTAGCTCTGTAAATGAAATGTGATCCTAACCACAAACTTACCTAAAGAAAAAAAACTCTTATCTTATGCCTCAGTTTTACCCAGATGGTCAATTTGTCTGCATTCTCCTTTCAGCTTGAGGAGAATTTAGTAACACATCCCTCCTACCCCACTTCAGACAGTGAGACATTTTAGTAGAAAAGTGTTTCTGGTAGCTTTCCATTCACTTCGCACAAAAGAAGAAGAGCAGTGTGCCCTGCATCCCTTCTGCATGGCCTTTCTGCCTGGGACCTCTGGCTGTAGATCCCTGAAGGTACCAGTGCTGCTTATTTTCAGCGCTACCTAATTAAGTGTTTGCTGTGTGATGGCATATTGTGTTCACGTAAGTACTTGGAGACCTACTTGTAATACATTAATTAGTTGTTTGCAAGACTTCTTACACCGAAGCATTTGTTTATTGGACAGTTGTTCTGTACGTGCTTTTGTGCAGAAGAGAGATCTAGATTGTTTTTAAGGCTGGGATTTTTCTTGGCATGAAATCTCAATGTGAATGTTATTTCTACACTTCCTGAAAGTTCTGCTTTTGGAACCTTTTATTAATTAGGAGATCTATTTCATGAAGTGGACATAGGAAAAAATAATGCATTGGACTGGCTGTAGATCTCTTCCCCTCACAGCTGAGAGAATACCCTCCTTGTAAACTGTTCACTCTTATAAGTTATGCCATAGGTCAAATGTGAGAAAGAGGTTAGAGGATGTTTCTAAGCAGATGATTCTGCAGTTTGATATCTAGGACTTACTTATGGGACTTATGGGAAAGGTCACACCATGGCAGTCGGAGTTACTTAATTAAATTACTGTAGCTGCTACGTAACATGCTGAGCTCACACTGGATTTAGGACAGTTGAGTTACATTTCCTGTTTGTCCCTAGCCAGGGTGTTCTACATCCATGGTCTTGCAGTTACCTGGGCATTTAAAGAGAGCTTGAGCAGATCTAAAAAAGTAACACTTATCCTAAAGCTACAATAAAATCAAACTCTGTTCTCAGTAAGAAATATGGTCCTGCTGTGTCAGTTCAAAAGTTCAGTCTGGTCCATTATTCTGTTTTCCAAAGAACAGCTACAGAAAATTATAGGAATAAGGTAGGCACAGATGCCTCCCCTGGTATGCACTTCAAGCAACGCGCAACCAGGATGATTCTGATGAAGCGCATTTCCTGATTGTGGTGTACCTAAAGCACAAGACTTGCTCTGATACGCAATTGCATTAGGCTGATCTCAAAATCCCAAGAATAAACAAAGGCCACCAGAACATGTTTGTTCAAGAGACTAAGGACCAAATTACTCTATTTGTAGGTAGTAACAGTGCCTGATTCTTAGTTGTTGCCTTGTGTCTTTATTACCTTAGTGACCTGAAAGCCAGTCGCTAATGTTTCTACAGAGGCATTTTGTTACCTGTTTTTGGTGAGAATCTGGAAACAACTGGTCAAGCTAATGTAGCTTATTAACTAAACCAGAAACAGGTGATCATGACAGAGACTGGATTATTTTTAAAAAGCTAATCTAGCCTCTATTTTTCCCCCTATATTGAGTTTTAAAAAAAAAAAA
>WEIT01035339.1:0-21165 GCA_013389985.1 Dryoscopus gambensis
CTGTTGTACTTTTTTATTTACTGGAGAGTAAAAATTAATGGTTTTAAGGAGAAAGGGGCACTGCAGGTTGCCTGTATCCCATGCAATACCCTCAGGGCTAAGCTTTGGTTTCTTTGACTAACTCTTGAAAAGTCTTACAATAAGAATAACCATATTTTTCAGGAAAACAGCATTATGGTGTTTTGTGTTTTCTGATTATTCATCTCCACCAGTAACCATACACAGCTGACACTAGCGCCAAATTTGTTACAGAGAGATTAATGTTGGCAGCACAAGAGCTTCTGAGTTTTTTTAAATAAATTTGGCACCAAGCTCTAAAAGGGTTCATCATCACTGATCTAGATTACATACTTCTTTATCAGAAAATAAGTTTCAAAATTCCCATCTCAATAAATACTCCCATTTACTTGTATTTTCTTCCACTAGATTAATGCATATAGGAAGGATTCTCTGAAGTCATCTTCAAACTCACTGCATTTTTCATCCCATATCTCTAAAAAATTAACGTCTCCTGCTTTACTATGACATAACTGCTACTATCCTAATGTTAATTATTGCCATTTTAGCTTTTGGCTTCCACAGTCACTTGTTGCCATTGTATTAATGTCTGGTCTAAAACCAGGACCTAAGCTAGCTGAGGCTAACAGCTGTCTTTTTAATATCAGGTTTAGAGTCTAGCAAAACGGAGCATTAGTTCCTGAATCAAACCTCAACATGCTGCAGCACTACAGATGTTAAATATCATAATAATGATTGTATCTTCCTCACACAGTGATTATTAGTAAAGCTGTACAGCTTTCAAAGAGCCCTTGTTTTCACTTTTCACCAGCAGCTGAAGCAAAGAACACATTTCCATTACAAGATGAAGCTGTACAATCTCATCCAACAAATGATCTCACTATGACCCTCACACTAACTTTGCTATTAAGCAAAAACAGGCACATTTTCAAATATTGATTTCAACTAATGTCTGATCCTAACAGGCACGATCTTATCAGGGCCCCACTATAATAGAAGGAGTGTCAGAGTTAAACACAATAGGTTTAGATAAGATCACAATCTTCCTCACCATGATGTGATGCTATCACCGAGTGAGTATAGTATTTGAAGTAATTATCATTAATAGATATTGGCAATAGGAAGAGTGGTCACTGCTAAGATCTAAACAAATTTGTGCATGATTAAATAAAACAAGTTTTATCTGAATAGTGGGTCAGGATATGTTATGTGCCCCAAGAGACTTTGCTGCCTTTATTTATTTTCTTTGATATTGAATTAAGAGAGGAATGTTAAGGAAAAACATCGCTACCTTAGTTTGTTCTGTACCTTCTGTTTTGTGGCAAACAGCCACTTTAGTCTTCCTGCTGCTTTTCTGATGTCTGCTTAGACCAGACATCCCATGCCATGTTGTGTTGATAGACCCTGGTGCCAGCATTTGACTCAAAAGCCATGGCCACAGCTGATTTCACGGCGCCCCTCCTTCTTGGCAGAGAGTGGAGCAGCAAGGAACTGTCTGACAGGAGATGTTGGAAGCAAAAGGTCATCCTTCTAGACTTTGAGCACTACAGCTGTTTCCTTACTTGAACTATTCCTTGCAGGAATTTGGGCAGCCCCACAGTGGGCTAGCCTAGAGGACTGGTCTCTAACATAAGTGTGGGCTGTGGCAAAAGCCACAAGAGACTTACAAGGTTGACAGACATCTGGCTTAGTTTGATTTTTGCTTCACCATTTTTTCAGATTGTGGTAGGGTTTCTATATTCTCAGAAAGAAGGCAGTACTGTAAAAGGGAATACCTGCTTTGATGTGGCAAATTCTACATGAAATTCGTAAGTCTTTCTCCCCTGAAGCTGTTAGCATGTAAGGCCAAAACAGTACAGAATGAAAATAATAATTTATAGCCCTGGGAAAAATTTTATCAACCCAGGAAAACTGAAAACACCAATTTAAAAAAAAAAAAGTCAGTTGATAGTTATGTGTGTACTTATTGTAATGAAACAGCAGAAGCATAGCTAAACTTTCACAGACCCAAGCCATAAAAAATAATACTTGAAAAAAGGATGAAAATCTAAAATCCCCTTAACTATTCACCATTATCAAAATAAGCCATTGTGCAACATGTAAAATTAAAAGGGCGTAATCAGAATTCCAAGAAGCAATGTTCTCTATGTCTATTGTGACAACAATATTGAATTCTAATACACTATTTTTCACCCTTACAGACGTTAGCTAATTAAGTCAATTTAAAAAACATTTCTGAATTAATAGTGTACTTGCCAAGATTGCACAAATATTGGTCTTCTAGACAGAAACCTACAGGCAGCTTTTCTACTTATCGTCATGTATTTGTCTTCTCAAATGTATGATTAACTCCAGAGCACTGAAATCTTTTTGATAATCACTGAAGATGAATGTATCAGGACAATCAGCAGCATATGGAACACAGAATGCTGCCAGATGTTAACACACTAAAATAAAGCAGAACCATCCAAGTACTCTGTATCTTGTCTAAAAATAATATACTCATTGACCTTAACCCTATCAAACCAGTCCCATCTTCAAGGTCAAATAAATAACAAATATTTATCTTCTGTGGAGAGGTTTCCAGGCTGTACTTGCAGCATTCAGTGTTGGAAAATGCTAAGCATACCTCAGCCCTACTGCTCTGACTGGAAGTTTGGGGTGCTCAGCACCTCCTCCTAATGCTCAGTGATAGGCAAAATCAAGTCCTAAGTGCACTATTAATCACTGTTGGAAATTTGCAGTCATTGTGCATTCCTTTTCATTATTTTGTATTTTTTCAAAGACTACACATGGAAACAGAAAACCACGTAGATTAAAAAATAAAGACATATAACTGCAACCTCCAACACATACTTCATTTGAAAGAGACTTGTCCATGCTCTATGTTGCCTTGAAAGAATAACTTCAACCATCTCTGTTATCCCAATACAGATTGAAAGTGAGAATATCAAGGCAGTGTGCTACTGTAGCTCTCGTGAGGTTGAATACCAGGCTGTGGTGGGTCATGGCAGCAAATTCCGCCCCGTTAAACTCTTTACTTTCCCCGCCTTGCAATTATCCCAAAGGAGATGCTGCAAGTGCAAGATGCTGCAAGTGCAAGACGCTGTACTCCAACAGCACAGCCAAAGAAGCACATAAAACAAGGAGAACATCATGACTGTATTTCTGAAGAGTTCAGCAGACCTCTCAGTTATGGTAGTGACAGTGAACAAACAGATGGTCAAATATCTTTGGTATGACTGACAAGAAAATGCTTATTAACAGTCAGAAAGGCCATTTAGTCCCAAGCATGCCACTAGCCAGAGCAAGCTAATAGGTGCTACTACAAAGGCACTTAAGCTCTGCAACAAGCGCTAACAACTGGGTTTGAGACAGGGAATGCAAGGAATGTTAAGGAGTCACAACCACACCAAGTGGTCTCACATCTGCGAGGTCAAGTTTCAAAATATGTATATTCTTATTTTCCACTACTGAACGTGGTGGGGTGGAGGGAAGTGGTTTCAAAAGTAATCAGTGTATGTGCAGTTATTTACTGCACACAGGTATCACTTCTGTATGTATTTAAGAGATTTACTAGCACAAAAGCACAAAATGAGCTCTGAGGATGTTGGTGATGCCAAGAGCCTCCTTGCAAATGTTTCCATCTCCAACCCATTGCATATTCTCTGTTTATATATAAACAGATATATATAAACAGATATATATGTTTCTGTATAGATACATATATAGTGGATATATATATGTATATCCACTATGTGGATAGTGGATGATTGACTATAAAAATCAAGATTCAGCTTAGTCCCTGCAGCTTGCTGTACTGTCAGATCAAAGTGCACCCACTTGGCATCCTGAAAATGCAATACTATTACTCTCACTCTGCAAATGTGTGGCACAAAACCCGGGCACAGTGCTCCTTAGAAACCTGAGACAATGATCCTTATAAATTCCTTAAAAAAAAGAAGTACAGAAAACTTAGAAACAACGTCCTAAGTAAAACTGAAAGTAATGTTTTGAAAAAGGTAACTGTCTTAATATTTGGCAAGAATTCTAACTTGAGTTAGCAAGAAACGGGAGAGGGAAGGGAGAACATTCAGGAGAAAAAAACCTGCAGGCAACTGAGAAGGGACATGCCAAAGAAATATAGCAGCTTACTTCCTAATCTCTCAGCTAGCCCCTGTTATATTTCAATTAGATTTTGAGACCAGTATCCTATACTGGTGTGACCAACTGTCTAGCTTCCTGTAACGTCCCATCTGCCATCTTCTACAAAAAACAGTGTCTCATTCTGCTCCTTTTAAAGCCAATCTTGAAAGATTTTAGATACCTGCAGGCATTTCTGGGCAGCCAAACAAGTGAAGTTGGCTGCAGACATTTCTTAGCATCAGGCTGCCAAAAGCCACAGGGTCATCTGCTTCCTTTCCTTCCCCCACGCCACGGCTCAGCTGTGCCTACACCACTCCTGTCGTCTCGGTCCAGCCTGTTCTGAAACACTCCAGACACAGATTTACTGCAACCCCCTGAATCTCCTCCAGCTTTTGACTCTCATTAACATTAGGAAGCTCTTTCTCGTATCTAACCTAAATCTCCCTTGCTGATACCTTGCTGAGTCTGGAAGGTTCACCTAATGCAATCCTTCATGTTGTTCCATGGCTTGTGATCCAGGTGGATCCAAGAAGCAAGGGAAATCCTTCACCACAGATAAAGACAGTATTTTGACTTGGAGGAGGTGGATTGATCAAACAGAGAAACAGGAGTAAGGTAAAATATTGGATCCTAAAAGAGAAGAATATAATCTGAAATTTAACAAATAAAAACAACAAAATCCGATATTTAATGTAAAAAATGCAACTGCATCCAAGAGGAAGAAACAGCATAAAAGCAGAGCAGTAAGACTAAGGTCCATTATACTATAAGGTCCACTGCAGAATTAAAAATTAGCAATAGTAGAACCAGTCCTGCTTAAACACAAGCAGAAAAGCAGGAAATAAGATATTTAGGATTTACTATTGATTTCTGCTTTATTGCTCTCTTTCCTTTATGCTAATTTGCCCCAGTTTTCTTCCAAAAGTGAGGACAACAGCTTGCAGGAGGGGGAGAGAGGGAAGAATCCTTCCTCACCTCCCCAGCTTCGAAGCACACCTCCCTCAGCTCCCCTAAACTTGTCTTTAATGTCCTCACACATGGCAGGAGTTCCAGTTTCTTGTTTAAAAAAAGTGGCCACTCATCCCCCAGATCAGAGACTGTCAGGCAGAAAAGAAAGCTTCAAAGAAAAAAAATAGTTTGGGAAGTGTGAGATGCTTTTAAGTAAATACATAAATAATAATTACTAATGTATATAAAGCTTTTCTTAAAAATAGCATCTTCTGTGCATTTCAGATATCAAATCAAATGTCAAAACCAAGATATAAAAGCTAATCTGTGACAGGAAGAATTTTAAATTATAAGACACATTCTCAGAGTGAGAATAATCTACATAAACTGTGATGATATCTCATAGGTTATGTAGTTTTTCCTAAATGCATCAGTACTGTTCAGAGTGTGATCCTTTCCTTACAGCACAGAAAGGACAATATTTTGTCTACGCAAAACTCAATTATTTCCTAAATACGTTAAAAGAGCTCAAAAAACTATATTTAATGATTCAAAAGTTGTGAAGCATTTTATAAACACATTAAAGTGCATTAATAAAAACAAAGGAGGCAAAAAGTTTATTAATTAACATTCAGTTATTTAAGATGGGATATGATTATTACAGAATCACAGAATCATTTAGGTTGGAAAAGACCTCTGAGATCATCAATTCAAATCAAGTCCTTTCCCTGATCACCACCTTGTCAATTAGACCATGGCACTAAGTGCCATGTCCAGTCATTTCTTGAACACCTCCAGGGATGGTGACTCCACCTCTCCGGGCAGCCCATTCCAATGTTTAACAATCCTTTCCATGAAGAAATTGCTCCCAATACCCAGCCTGAACCTCCCCTATTGCATCTTGAGGACAATTCCATTTGTCCTGACACTGGTTCCTGGGAGAAGAGACCCACCTCTACCTTGCTACACCCAAAGAAACAATATAAATATGAAAAAAATATAAAATTCAACAAGGCTATGCATACAATTTACCATGTATGGAATATCAGGACACACAAATAAACCTATAAATAAATAACATCATGAGGTAGTGTACCAGCTGTGCAGTCCTTGCTGCAGCTTCCCCCTGCTGCAGGTGGTCTGGGGCTGGTAGGGAAGGTAAAGACAGCAAGTGATGATGCCTCCCATGCTCTTTGCCCTGGAGCCCTAATGGCTGGAGATGACTGTCTTTTGAGCTTCCCTGGAGTCTGAGGAGCCACCATTGCATCAGACTGATGAACTTGTTCTCCAGGCTTGATAAATGAGGCTCAGGACATTTGTAAGCTTCACTCAGCACAGAGCTTCTCAGGCCAAGCTCTGAATTTCTTTGCCCATACTTTGGTAGTGTAAAGTAGATTTGTTGCATCTGGAAAAGAACTCATTTTGCTACTGGCCATGGGATACTTCAACATCATTAGAAAAGGAGTTGTAGCTGAGTGGTGAGGAAAAATCAGCAAAATTAAAGTATTTCAAATAAAACAGATTTTTAGGACCTAGTAACAGTCAATACCTCCTTCTGACTAGAATATGGTATATATATATAAAATAGAATATGCTATTTTTATATACTCACGATCGCTTACATTGTGTGTGTATATATATGTGCATATATATAGTTACTATATATTTTTTACATATTTATGTTTAAATACCCATTTTTAATATATTTATGTATTCACACATATTGTACTAACAATACGTACTAGAAATATTGAAAGTGCTTTTTCTATTCAAAACATTCAAACCCACACTTTCACAGAATACATTTAATTTGGCTGGCAATAAAACAACCAGAAATAACTTTAAATTTCATCCTTCTTGAAAATTTACAGGCTACTTCTCTCAAGCATATTCAGATAGAAAAGGAACTGATCTTTGGAATTTTGATCATTCCATCACACTGTATGAAAGTGACCAGCAAGCAGCCACTGTTTTAACAGAAATCACAGGTCCATTCCTTTACTTGAAGTAATTTATTTATTTAAATTACGATAAACAACAATTTAAAATATTGTTATTGTTACTATGATATAGTATCTTGCTTGTTTTATTAACAAACAAATTTTGACACCAAGATTTTCCGTAGAGCACACTTTTATTCCAAACAACTGCCCACTATTGGCATCCACAAGTCTTATGGAAAGTATCCGTTGATGTTTTCATAATCGTATGCATTTGTATGTCCAGAGAGCACATCTTGACAACATACCAAGCGCAACACAAGTGTGACCACAGTTCCGCAGGCAACAGCATTGCAGTGCTTTTTTCCACTACTAGGGTACCCTAAGGCTAACTACCCTTGGGCAGGCATAGCTTTATGTGTAGTAGGCAAAAAATACTCATGGCTTCCAGGACATTTTATTTTCAAATGGTCAAAAAGAGAGCACAAGCCTCCTAATCTTTCAGTTCCATGCCCATTGTAACTACCAAACTCTTAACAATGCAAACATCTTCATAGACACACCTTCATAGCCTTATGTGCCACTAAAATGGTGGAGCTAGAATTCCCCATGCTTGTTTTATGAATGTGAAACTACTGAAAAAAGTGTCAACATTTTAGAGACTGAATTTTATTTCAGAATTAAGAAAAGATAATGGTAAAATTTAGTGAGAAGAGGATTACTTCCAAAACTGCTGAATATTTAAATCTGGCATTTTATATCTGCCTAGTCTATAATGTGTATGTTTCATAAATAAGAAGAAGTATCATTATAAAAAGCCTAAATTTAAAAATTTTCCTCAGAAGACAATATTTAATGTTAAATTTCACCTATTAAACACAGTTATAGAACTTGTGTCTTTTAGGTATTGTAGTGCAGTGAGCTACATGAATGACCTTAAATGGAGATAAATAAATTATTTCTCTTATATGAAGTTTTTAAATAAGACGACGTCCCATTCTATAAGTTGTGATAAATTTAGCAAAATCTATAATTGCAAAATAAGCATCTGTGTCTTAAAGCCTGTGGTACAGTGACGATTAGACTAGGTAGAAGACTACTAAGATTCGACATAGTGTAGAAGCACAAGAATATGTTGCTACTGAAGTTTAATGCAGTGATTCTCTAATTAAACAGCTTTTCTTCTCTCTCTTTTCCCCACATCCTAAAATGCAAGAGCCTGGCATTTGGATAGAGCATCTCCCTTTACTGATGTCTGGGAGGCCCTGAACCAAATTTTCTTGTCTTTTTTGTTTGTCCCAGGCTCCTGATCTTGCCTCATCTATTCTGCAGAACCATCTCCTTGCTCTGCTCTCAGCAGCAGAATGTGCTGCTCAGGGTACACTGGGGTACATGCTCTCAGAATGTGCTCCAGGGTACATTCCCACTCTCAGAAGGACCCTCTACTGAAATGAAGCTTGACAAAATAGGACAGATAGTTTATTGAGTTTTCTCTCAGGGAACTCAGTTAGTTTAATGGAAATGATTGGTAAAGTCTACTACTTAATTACAATAGTATTAGAATAAATTCTGCTTAATGGAGATGCTCACAGCAAGCACCAAGTAACTGAATTATTTTTAAAAAAACTTTCAAAATGACCAGTGATAGTTTTAAAGAAATGTTAAAGTTCTTCTGTTTTGATAAACAGGTGTCAAAATGAACCTTGGGTACATGTAGTCTCAAAAAAGGGCTATAGTTAAGGAAACAAGGTTAAAAAAACAAGAGCAATTTTGTGTAAAAAATCCCCTGTTGACATTCTGGAAATAACCAAATCATAAATGAAGGGGGAAAAAAGAAGAATGCCTAGTCTATAATGTGTATGTTTCATAAATAAGAAGAAGTATCATTATAAAAAGCATGAATTCAAAAATTTTCCTCAGAGGACAACATTTAAGGTCAAATTTCACATCATAAACAGAGTTAAAGAACTTGTGCCTTTTAGGTATTGTAGTGCAGTTATAATCCTATCTTATTTGCATGTTCCTTAAATATTTAATAACTTAAAATTAAGGTTATGGTATGGTGTGCAGTACTAATACCAGTGTACTAATAGCACTTAGACAGAAGTGTAGGATTAAGGTTCTCCTTTAATCTACCATGTGGCATTGTTACCTATTTGAGATCTGGAAAATACTTCTGCAAGTTGGAAAAAAAATGCTTTTGGATTTTTCCAAAACAGGGTGTTTATTAAGCTCCTTACAACATCTTGCTGTAATATTATTAGCATGGTTTAAATTTGCGTAAATTTAAATAAAAGAGCAGAAATAACTTCTTAAAAAAAAAAAAGAAAGAAAAGAAGCATCTAAACTACAATTTGGCACAGAAGTTTTTTAGAAGGGTTCTTTTGTCATCGCATTCTCCTGAACTGCATGTCTATATAAATGGGAGAGCACTTGGTAAAAGGTGAAGTAATGTGAGGTGATGTATTCTCAAAGATCATTGTGGATGGCCATGTGGACATCTTGGCATATCTCAAATTTAAAAATATTTCACTTTGTAGCAAGTGGCCTCAAGTGGTGCCAGATGAAGTTTACACTAGATATGAGGAAGCGTTTCTTCACCCTGGCAGGCATTGGAACAGGCAGCCCAGGGAAGTGGTGGAATTACAGTCCTTGAGGTGTTCAAAAATCATTTGGATGTGTTACATGGGGACACTCTTCAGTGGTGAACATGGTGCTGCTGGGTTAACAGTTGGACTTGATGATCTTAGAGGTGTTTTCCAATCTTAATGATTCTATGGTTCTAAGCAGCCAATCCCAACACATGCACAGCACATCAGCATATAGCCGTTGGGTGACATCAGGTGCTGTCCTAAGTGCCACAATGACAACGTCTGCTCATGTTTGGGACAGAAGGAAGTGATCTTAAACTAGTTCAAAATAGGAAAAGCCTGACAGTAACAGTAGTAAAAATGAGAAAGAAATGCTCCTTGTCACTTGACGTATTTAAAGGTAGAAAAGTAGTATAATAAAGATTAGAATCAAGGTTCATTACTCAGGACACTATTTTTGGTAACTAAATATAAAAATGGCTCTCTGCTATTAAGAGCCAAATTCTCCATGTGCAGTCAAATGTTTAAAAATAAAATCTATCTTATCCCTTTCTATGTTTGAATAAGAGAATCAGAAATTACAGACTGGCTACAGTCTGACTATGGACAGACATCTGCCTCTCTGTAGCCATGTGGCACCTCCAACAAAAGTTCCCAGAAAACCCTCAGGCTGCAACTCTGAAGATTAAAAGTCACTGTCCACTAGAGACATGAGGTTTCTGACCTGAAGTGACCAGCCACAGATTAGTGAGAGAATAACTTTACTGCATTTTGAACCTTGGCTCCTCAGCCCCTCACATGCTACCCAGTCAAACAGTTCCAGGAGCATATCTTCTAGAGGTGTCTCTTTGGTGTTGAACCTCACAGATCCCATTAACAGGTCCCTGCTGTGTCCCACTGCTTGCCCGGCCCAGCCCTGCACATTTTCCTCCTGTGGATTCTCTTCACAGCCACATTGAATCCTCTTTTCCTTATCAGGCTCATACAGGCCTGCCCCGCATGCTCTTCCCTGCAACAAGGAGACAACAATGGTGGGCTGGATACAGCTGATCATTGTTTTGCTTCACAAAACCCTGCCATGGGCAAAGATTAACACCAAAAACTAGATGGCAGCAGCCAAGGGAAAAGGCCTCTTGGAATGCCTCCACACTACTGCCAGAGCGACCGCTGTTCGACATCCGTCGTGGGCTACGTGCTGCTTTCGTTTCCAAGGGCCTCATTCCCAATAAGCTGTCCCATCAAACACGGAAAATATTTACAGCTGAAAAAAGCAAGCGAACAGCTTTTTCTTAACTAGGCTGCTAGTGAATTTAGATCCGCTTACACACAGCCACTCCTCTTTCTGTGGTCTGCATGTCCAGTCTAGAGAGGTGTTCTCCTCTTTTCACCTGCATGGTCATATTAGACTTGGCATTTGTGCAAACCCACTTTCCTGTTAAAGACAGGAATCACAAACTAGGAGTCTGATGATTCAAAATACAGTTGTATCTACTTGTGGGTACCCATGAACTACTGGATTTTCTGTGATGCAGCAAGACACAAATTGGAAGCCTTCCTGGTCAAATTGCGTTGTCTTCCATTCTACAACTGAGTTCTCACCAGCTGTAGACAGCCAGTGGTACTGTTTAAACTCTTCACAGCTCTGTTTGTCTAAACAGCAAGATTATATTCAGTCTCAAACAGAATCTGGAAACATGTAGACGTGTACATTTTCTAGGCTTAAAAGATATTCCTTTGCATTTAATTTTCTTGGGACTATGCACCTATTATGGAATGGTGGATGGAAAGTGAAAGTAGTGGAAGGAAATGGAAGGCAATAACCTCTATGCCCAATCGTGCTGACAGATACAAACTATGCGTGCAGCTTAGAGCAGAGGAACTTCGGCAGTTTGGCAAAATTACAGGAATAGATATTTTAAAGTACCTAAATAGGAGATCTATCACTCTAAATATAATAGAAGTATCTAAATAGGTATCTACAAATATTTAAGAATTATCTAAGAAGTTCTTAAGGTCAAACTGCAATAAAACTTAAATGCCTACACAAGTTTTAAGATCCGAGACTCACTCGCTAAAAACAATGTCTTAAAATTTTCTGCTAGCTGCATGCAGATCGTTTCATCAACAGAAACAGTAATAAAAGCATACATTATTTCATAATGTAATTGTATGTAATTCACAAATATTGGCTAAACTCCTAGATGAGAAAAATTAGGAACTTAATTAGTCATTGAGCTATTTTAAGTCTACCTTTTGTTTGAGTATTCTCTAGTCCTGATGTGGACCTTGCTCTACCATATTTCCCAACAGTGCTGTAAGAGTGTTGATGATACCAACACCTGCTATTGCTATTGCAAATGTGAACAGTATTAAAATAATTCTTGTTCAAGGTACCCAACCTTCCACTACTCTGAGATGTGCACTGCTAACATACTTCAAGACAGAAACTTGAAAGATCTAAAACGTAATTGACATCTGGCATGGTGACTCAATTAAATACCGTGCTGAATTAATTAACTTGCTCCATCTCACGAGCCAACAGCAGCGAGACTCTATTCAGCAAGGCAGCGCTGCTGGAAACAAGAAGCACTTCAACATGTACAGGCTGTATTCAGTGCAGAGTGCAAGAGGAATAAGTAAGCTCTAACCGCTACAGCTTGAATGAATCCTGTGAGGCACTGCCACATTGCTAACACTAAACAGTGCAGTCAGGTAAGATACTTGTAGTCAGCCACAAATATATTCCTCAATAAAGATAGCAGCTGCAAAAATTATCATATTTACTCACCTGAGGGTACCATAATGTTTCTTTCCTTTCCTCTCTATACAAAAAATCCACATTAAAACTCTTTTCCAAAAATTTGATGGTTATAGCAATGCAATGTTTGAGATTCTCATTCAGAAAAGAACTAAACGTGTTTTCAGCTGCTCATGTGAAAGTGTGATTGAATTCTAGGGATGTGAGGCTCTACCCAAATGAGCTTACCAAAACAGATATAAATAACCTAAGTAAAGAATCCCAACTCCCCTGATGAACAACAGAGAACATGTACAATAGTGAGATAAGTAATCAAATGTGTCAAAAAATCATAAAAAACCCAGAATCATTCCTAGAAAAAAGACGATAAAAGAAAACTATGTAGAAACTGATGCTGAGATTTTGTTGCTTTAACAGCAAATTAAAGTTGCATCAAAAGGTTTACATTTCTTCACACAGAATTTTAAACTAACAAGTGTAGGATTACAGGAAACATCTGATATTTGGGCAAAAGAAAAAAATGCTTTGAGTCACAGAATAATTCAGGTTGGAAGAGATCTCTGGAGGTCATCCAGTCCAAGTCCTGCTCAAAGCAGGGCAAACTTCAAAGTCAGATCCAACTTCGAAGTTAAATCAGATTGCTCAAGATGACACCCAGTTCAGTTTTGACTTTTTGAAAGGATGAGGTTGCTCAGGGGACAAAACCATATTTCTGAGGACTAAAATTCTGTTTACAGGAACTTTTTCAGATTTCCAAATGTGTTTATATTTTTAGGCAAAACAAAAGTAAAATCTTTCAAGTGTTAGTAAAAATAGACTTCATGATTTTTAATTTGACAAGAAACAAAGTATCTTTCCAGTTTAGTGAGAAGAAAGTCCTGAAGGTTTTCATTGCACATATCTCTACTACATTGAAAAAGCTGTTCCATCCCATTACAATCAACAAATTAAAAGTCAGTTCTGCACACTGCTCAATTACCAGTTCATTAAAACCCAACTATCTTAGCTAAATGTTTTTGATACAGCAAAACTAGTATTTGCCCAAATTTGAAAAGCAAGAACAGACCTTAAAACATGCCTGTAATATCAAAGGAGAAGCAAGGTCCTACTAGGTTTGTGGTTACTCTACGACTCCATCAAAAAAAACCCCAAAGATAAATTATGATTGGCTGCTGACATGTTGCAAATGCATCCTAAGAATATCTGATAAAGATTAATTTTGTAGTGAAGGGACAATCACTATCATCTCCCATACTTAAACATTATCTTCATGTTGTATATACCTGATGAAGTGGTACAAGTGAACAAAACCAAGCTGGCATTTCTCTAAAGTATGGATTGTGAACTGACTTTGAGCTACAACAGGACTAAGGTTTCTGTTACATGAAAGCTGATGAAAGTATTTATAGTAGAATTTAGAAAATTATTTGAATTACAGGTGCTTGTCCCATATGACCTTTTATGAAAAATATTTTGAGAATGATGATAGACCAATAATAAAACAGATGAAGAAAAAATATTAAATAGGTAGAGAAAATGGAGACAAGTTTTCAAATTTTCCAGTTTTTTCTTTCCAACAATAAGGTGCTTTGATTGTGCAGTACTTTTGAAAATCTATTCTTTGTTCGGGTGCCTGAATGGGAAATTTGATCTGTGCTGGGAATACTGAACTCTTGGAAATGTAGACAAAGTTTCTCTGCCACTTTCTGTAATATTTCTTAGCACCACTTGAATAATAAATTATGCTAAAGAGTACAAAATATTAAAATTTTAAATGTCTAGTATTTACTATGTGTATATTTGACTATACTATACTATATTATGTACTCATAACAGAATAATGCTTCACTCAAATTTTAATATGCATATTTACAGAAAGTAACATGCATCTGATCCAGCCACCCGTAGAAAGAGAACTCCACTATACAGACACTGATTCTCCAGGGAGGAGTTGAAGACAATCAATTTCCCCCCTTTTCTCCCATGTCCACACAACCCCTCTTTCACTCTGTCCCACATGATACATCAGCAACTCAGTGTTCCTCAGTCTCTTCAGGTCCTCCAAGAGCAGGACAACACCCAGTGCTGGTGAACACTGGGAAGCTCAGCTTCTCCATTCACAGCACAGATGTGTGCACCCCAAATGCCTGTAATCCCCTCCCGTGAAACCGTTCCACGCATCTTTATGCTAAATACATTCAATGCAAAGTCTGTAAGAGCAAACAGTGATCCAGCTGCAGATAATGGTTCTTCAGAAGTATCCCACAGGGCAATGCACGTTCCAAGACTGTTTAAACCCTTCTAGAGATATTAATTGTTTCCTTCCTGATAATTTCAGAAAATTAATCTGAACTATACACAAATAATATTGACGCTCAGACTTAAAACCAATATAAACAAAGATGAAATGAAGACCTAGAAATGACATGATCTTCAGTGCACTGAAATGAGATCAGCAAAGCATTACTTTTAAGTAAAATGGTCCACATACTTTCTGCAATCAGAATAAAAAATGAGGCTAATTGAGAATATATGATATGACAGGTGTCTTTTGATGCTTTTCAAAAAAGTGTTAATTTGATGGAAGATTTTGCTATGTTAAGTTACTTAAAGGCAAACTTAATTAATTTTATCCTAAAATCATGTAGCTGTTTATTTTTGATACCTTTCTTTAATATAAATTAAGTAATCAGCAATTAATAATATGAAAAATTCAAAAAGGCCACTAAAAAAATCAGCTATTACTACCGAAACACAACACCTTGGTTCAGCAAACAAGGAAGTGACATTTCCCTTCAGTAAAAGAACAAGTTAAACACTATTAACCTGTGCTCCAAATAACTTCATGCGGATGGTTGCCATAGATGAACAAATTGGAAAAGAGCCAAATACCACTGTCCATTAAAGCTAACAATGCCTGTTTTCAAACGCGCCGTCTGAGGAGCAATTCAGGCTATTCCCTGAAGAATGACACACAATATAAAAAAGCGAAGCGTCTCGGAGCATCTACATACCAAGGTGTTATTATTCAGATCCATCTTCCCAGTGAAAGGCCCCCATGTTGTTCCAACCGGAAGCTGCTGCCGGCACTGAATCTTGCGCTCCCCGTCTTTCTGGACCACCTCCAACTCTCCTGCAAACAAANCCTGCAAAAGAAAAACAAACCTTTTTCCCTTATAATTATATTCAAATTTGGTTTAGAAAGTCCCATTCCTTTCTTGCATCTTTTCACACACATTAGACTTTGAAAGCAATTTTATTTAGAATAGCATTCCAAAAAAGTTCCTAAGAAGTGCTGAGGAGGGGGAAAATGACAGCTGAAAAGAGAGAGTGCAATAGCAGCCACACCTGGTGCATTAACCTCCTTGATGCATTTTGCTGCACAAGATCACATTTTGAAGAATCCAGCAACTAAAAATTTGAGACACACCATATAGCCATAAAAAATTCACAACAGCCTCAAGATACTACTAAAAGCATTTACTGCAATTACAAAAAGGATTTTTAACTGAGTGAGATTTTACAGGCAGTAACATTTCAGAATTAAGCAAAAATAATTTTAATTGTTAGCTTAATGTTATAAGACAAAATAAGTAAAATCAATGGGGAGGCTGTATAATGATTTTTTTTTTTAGTGCACAATGATTTTTAGGGCATGATAATTTTTTTCTTTTAAAAAAAAATTTTTTTTGAAAGCAAAGACTTCAAAATTATCACTTAGAAGATAAATTTTTGCTTTAGCTCACCTTAGCTTTTCTGGATNTTCATTTCAACATTAAAAAATAGTCTGGACAACTCTTTTTTGAAAGCAGTCTCTTCACTAAGCTTATTTCTTATGAACAAATGTTTCATTTAAAAATACAGCAACAGTTATATTTATATACACAATTTCTAACACTATTTTTTAAATAAATTCTGGTTTCAGACTTTCATAAGGATTGGATGGAACAAGGACAGACTGATCTGTGCTTTTCCTGTTAGATGTTTGACTGCTTTTTTCCATGCTCTTGCACTTCCAGGCTTTGCCTTTCCTGAAGGTAGGCAAAAAATCTGTTGTTCTCAGGAGTAGCAGAGCTCACCTCAACTTTGGTGTAGCCATGATTTTTCATGATCTGTTTTCCATGACTGCTAAAGCCCTTTCCTCCCTTTCCATACCAAACAGATGCAATAGAGATTCCTGTCTTTTGCATCAGCACATCTCAACAAATCAGCACGTCTCCACCCCAAATCAGGATGGTGCTTTTCCACAAACAGAGCGAAGTCCAACTGTGCAAGGAGTCAATTCGTCCTAGATTTAGACTGGTGGTTGTTGTGAAATGAACCTTGGGCTGAAGGAAGTAAGTAACTCCTTCTGGCTCACAGGCAGCCTCCACAGACTTCACAGAGCTAAACATTCCCATGGATGCCTGGATTTACATTACAGTCAGGCTGCAAAGCTTTTCCTTGTCCACAGGGGTTAATCTTGACCATCTTCCAAAAAGAAGACTTGGCTCCAGCTTCCATTTTCAAGCACAGAAATCTAAATTTCACCTCTGAGTGTTGCAGATTACAAAACTACTCTACGTAAAATCGTGCATCAGATCCTTCCTGCAAACTGGAACAAATCTAGGAAATAGAGCTGTATCAGTTTACAAAAGCTTCTCCATATGCGCTGAGTCCTCATCATGACAGTGCTATGACATTTTAAAAGGCAGTATGTGAGCAAGAAAGCTTATGGATTAATTATATCTAATTTACACATGTGACATATATGTGTCCAAACAGAAAAAAAAACCAAACCCAAACAACCATAAAAGCAATTTTTTCCTTCTCACAGTCACATTGTTACAAATTGTATTAGCTTTTAAAATCTCTTTATATGCTAATTATGGAAGAGAGAAATTGCAACATTACATGTTTATCACTTAGCCATACTGCAGCATTTTCTCTCTACACAGAGATGAAAACTGCAGCATTTGCTTGCTTTTACACACTAAAAAACAGCCATGTCTATGGACATGTCACATTTAACTGATACCAGAGGAATCATGAGAATCTTTGAAAACCCTTTTAAAAAATAATTCAGCCTCCCTTTCTGCCACTGACATTTTTCATTTGAAAAGGGTTCAGACACAGTCAAACAGTGACTCCTTATCTGTACCTGTGGATTTACAAGCAGGCCTGTCTTTTAATGGATTAAGAACGACAAACTTAGGGCAGATCAACCAGTGATATCCAAAAAGCTACCAAAGTTTTAAGGTACACACCATTACACATTATATTTTAAAGAAAATTAATGGCAATAATCTTATACTTGATAAGCAGTTCAGATTTTAGGCAAGCATAAGAACAATCATTTTTTTTCCCAAATATAGTTTTTCCCTTCTGTTGTTAATTAAATAAATTACTATGGATTCTCTCTCTTATCCACTTTTCTTACAGTTCCAAGCTGTAGTTCAGGCAATATTTCAACATATATGAATACTTTGGAATGTATTGCAGATGGGGCAACACCATGCTGAATTGTAGTGAAACTGTTGGGTTTCCCCATCCCCTTAGAACAGCAGGAAAGAGCAGTAGATTGCAGACAATGTAACAAAATGTTTTGCTGCAAAACCTTTCTGTTTCTCTTCATTACAATTCTCCAAAAGAGATACATTTCTCTCCTGTCACCATGACCAAAAGCCATTTTAATGCTATGGGTGAATGTCAGAGTTGGGAAGGACAATCTGCTTGCATGTTTTGGCAAAACAAGACAATCTGGCTATGCTTATAGAAGGTCTAGTACATTACAACTTAGTCCTTGGTGAATAATTTTTTTTTTTCAGATGAAAATCTTTGATTTTATAGATGAAAAAATTAACACTGCCTGCAACTTTTCTGCATTTATTTACAACATTTTTCCCCTCTGAAATTTCCTATTTGGTGAAGGGCACCACAACTGCATCACACAGGGGCTGTCTCCCACTTGATGTAACTGGGCCTGTCCCCTGCTTACAGCAGACTTCCCACAGGGATGCTGGTTTAAGTGCCTTACCTGTGGCCCTAAGCAACGTGTGACTGCATGGGTGTTTGCTGGAAAATAAGAACCTCACCCTGTGACTCTTAATTAAAAGGATTGGAAAAATATGTCAGCAAGACAAGATGTTCCCCTTCAGCCTCAGAGGAAGTTCAAATGTAAATCTGAAGTGCTCTCTACAGCTATCATAGCCTGCTCAACTGTTCAGGATCTTCTCAGATTACATCAGGAAAAGGAAGAGGATCTAAGACTTTATTGCTGTATCACCACTCAGTAAGAAGTGTAAAGACTCAGCTGGTACTGACTCTTCATACATACCTGTCCATGGAAATTCCAACACGTGGGGAGAAAAAGAAAAGAAAAGATGAAATACTGCTGCAGCTTCCTTTAATCCATGCTCAAGCCCAAAGGAAGTAGAAAATTCTTTGTCAAACATTGTTAGGTGCTTCTAGTAATTGGCAATAGCAGCAGACCACCTCAGTACTGAATATAATGTTCCTTCACATAACAGCAAATTATAATAAAACTCCTTCCTACCCCAGAATAAAATATGTGATATAGTCATAATTTGCATGCAAAGTAGAGAAGCAGTTTTACTCTTTTCATTTTAGACTTGTCAGCTCTCTGATTGAAATGGACAGCAAGAAGTATAACAGAAGCAGCACTAAGAAATACAAGAAGAGAGGAAGTGATGTTCTGCTTTTAGTTTTTGTGAGTAAGGTAAAAAAATTACTTAAGAGACATTCCATTTAGTGATATTTACTCACTCTTTCCTTGCTACGGAGCAATTGGGGTTTGCTTTGGGTTTTTTTTCAGCTTGTTCTTCAGGAACACACTTCTTTCCAGCTTGCTGAGTAAGTTTATACAAAATATTTGAGACACATAGTATGGGCTAATCAATTTTGGTAAAAGATAATGCTGTTAGTGCTGTGGGCTGTTTCTCTTATCTTGTTGATGTAGCATACTTTTAAAGTCTGTGATTACTCAAAGACTTCTGATAGCTGCACTGTAAAAGAAGCCTCAAGTCATGACTCACTAGTACAGTTACAAAACATCCCATGGCTTTTAATATATTAGGCCACCTTGGTGGATAGAAAACCAGAATTAACAGACTCAATTTAGGATTCTTTTCATATGTATTGTTTCAGGCATGCCACACAGAGCTTTCACAAAACAGAAGGTAGAGAGGTCAGTTTAGCTTTTTATTCTTTAACAGCACAATCAGGATCATTTTAAAAAACCTCTCCACAAAATCTAGAGTACACAGGAATCCAACAAGAGCTTTTGGCCCTTAACAGGATTTGACCACAGTTTAACTAACAGAAAAATTCAACTATACATCGTATTTCTGAAACAAAGTAATACTGGCTTTCATCCGTCTACCTACATTCTAGAGTAAGAAACAAAGGAGTATATATCTGAAGGTGAATGATGAACAGCTTTTGTGGGACAAAAAAGAGAATTACTTCATTCAGAAATAACTGTATCCAGATTCATATGCATTTAACACTTCTAAGCAAGTCACCGATAGCTTGGGGCAATAGTTGTTTTTTGGTTTTTTTTAACTGAAAATAGCTTTCTAAGTGGAGTCAGTTAAAAACAATGAGTAAATTCTTCCTCTACTATAATTAGAGACTGGTTATCTGACATCATGGGGCTCTACCAATTTCCACAAGCAAATGGCTCCTTCTTTGCATATTTTCAGTCCACAACCACCTGGCTCTCTAATGAGTATTCTTGCATGGCAGAGAAATCGTATATGTTGTAGTTTCAAAAAAGGACTGAAGTCAGAGTGAGCAAGTTAAAACATTCTCAGAAGTTCTTAAGTGCCGCCCACCTCAGAACCCAGTATCTGCCTGCCATCCTATATGCACAGGAAGAATCTGCAATTAATATTTGGCTGGTGATTGCTTCCATCATAACAAACTAATACATGTACGTCTGCACACAGCAATTCACTGATAGTGGAGGACTATCCCATTTCCACTTCTGTGATTCTTAATAAGGTAGCTCCAATATTCAGTACTCACATACTTGTTTGGCAGACATAAACAGCATTATTGAGATACTTCCTGTAAATTCTCCTCCCTCAATTTTCAAGTCTCTGAGACATAACACACACTAAACTACAGTTTTGAACATAAACTTGAAATACGACATTCTCTATTCAAGTACTCCAGCCAAACCCTGATAAATCAGTCTGGCCATGCAGTGATCTTATCCCTTCTGACTCTTTAATAAATCGAACCTTGTAAGTTCACGCTGTTGGAAGTTGTCACTAAATGAAATTGTGACCTTATCCGATGCGTGAACTTATCCTGCTGACAACTACATTTATTGTACGGATAAGCATAAGGGAAAAAAAAGAGGCTTTCGATAATTGTGATTTTACCCATATGCAACTCTAACAGATGGGATCTTTTTGATGTTCCATTTAATGATTTGTCTATGATGAGCCTCTACTCAGAGAAAAAATAAATGTTCTTCATAGGTAAGTGGTAGGGGGACTGGTAAGCGGTATGAAAAGTGCACAAAGAGAGTGGCTGACAGCAGAGAGGCAAAAGCTATTAGCTTAACACAAAGAGCTTTGAATTAGCTGGTAATTGCACTGGAAAAGATAACATAATGGAAATGGTAAAACAGTAACAATCTCTTTCCATAGGACTCATTCAATAGTCCAAAACCTTGAAACAAGTAACTGTGACTATGAGGCAGCAACCCAAAATATGCTGTGCTATGGCACATCATGATGAAGGAATGAATGAA
>WEIT01035339.1:21362-32691 GCA_013389985.1 Dryoscopus gambensis
TTAACTTAACTTTGAATGTTACTAAGGATGAGGAATCTACAACCTCTCTAGGCAACCTGTTCCAGTGTCTCACCACCTTCAATTTAAAAATCCCTGAAAATGGCAAAGCATCTAACATTACTGTGTTTGTCAGGGATTTAATACATCATGCTACCTAATTCTCACAATGGTCAGTACTGTACCCATTCTGCAGTCAGTGCACTGACTCCAGAGGGAGAAGACCTAGGCCATGTCAGGGTACAGTCTGTTTTGCAGAACTGCAAGTCACTGTGAGATACAAAAACTGTAGTTATCTTACTAGAGAGACACACATACACAAGAGACAAATTCATACTGATTCCTAGCAGTAATGGACCAAATTTTAGTCATTCTTCCAAAGAAATTTTATCATTTGCTTTGCTATGAAAATGGAATTCTCAGGGGTCTTGGCAAAACCAGAGGTTATTTAGGTTGTCCACAAGCAAAGTCAGAACTTAATTTCGTTTCCCAGAAAATGGGGAAGGATTCTGTTAGGACGAGAAAGATAGAAGGAGGAACAGATTCAGGACTGAAAGCTGAGAAAACAGCTCTGGATTCGAGTGACCCTGGAGGGAGGGTTGCTATTCTGCTGCCACTGAGGTGGTGGAGGGCTTCTGAACATAGCAGCTTTTTTTCCTTTTCTGAAGTTATTGCCACCCACCAGCAACTCCTTCCCCCAGCCCTGATCCTTCCTGTGTATACATCCCACTTAAGGAGTAGAGTTAACCAAGCCTCAGCCATGAGGGAGGTAGGCACAAGAATAGGCCACAGGTCCTTATGGCTCTAAGCTACTGAACTCCTTTGCCCATGCTTAGAAGCAGGTCTAGATAGCAAACACCATGCAGAGAAGCTGCCACAAGCTGCTTCATTCCTAATTCAGCTGCCTAACATTGCCCCATCTTGACAATGCTCCCACAGGGCAGCTGTGCACTCTAGGTAAGGATGACAAATGAAAAGGCTTCTCCGTTTTCTATAACAAAAAACTTGCTGCTCCCTACCTTTCTTTAGAGCCCTGAAAGTCAGAAGCAGAGTTTCTTTATCTCTTCTACCTGCTGCTAGTACTGCAAATGGCAGAGAGTGCAGGTGCTATCCTTATCTGAAACAGTGCTGTCCTACATCAGGCAATAAAGGGAAGGAATGAATGTTGTGAAAGTGAGGATAGGGAAAGCCTAGGCAAAGACTTTCACAGAAAAAAAGACCACAGAAGGATGGGGCAGNGCAGGGGGGTGGGTGGGAACAGGATGGGGGCAGAAATAAATTTAAGAAACCAAGCCAGAGAGAGGAAGTCTAGGGAAAGAGCCATTTGAAGACCCAAGCTGGGTCTGATCAGGACACAGATGGCACCTGGAAAAAGAGGATCATAAGATATTCAAGAAAAAGTGGGATGCAGAAAACTTGCCAGAGTGAGAGAAGAAACATGTATCTCCAAATCTGAAACACAAGAGAAGTGCCTGAATTCACATTTAGAATCAGAATGCAAACACTACTATTCTTTTTTAGCCAAGCCATCTCTGTAATTGCAGTGCTTAATTCGTAAGCTAAACCACTAAAATAAAACATACTTGTTCTAATATCTCATTGCTCAGCTGAATCCTGGCTAAACTGAACAACTGAAGTGTGTCTACACTGCACCAAGTGATTTGATTTCCCATGATATTTGGTCAAACCCATTCTCTACATCCAAGTAGCCAGATCACCATGTGCACCATAAAAATTTCTTCAGAAAAAGTTTCATTACTGGTCATTTAATTTACACCAGGCTCCAGCTATGCCCACGACACTAAGGTATAGGAACATAAACCGCTTCAAGATTTACAACTGATGCAAACTAACTAAGAGCTAACTGAAGAGCTAACTTCACTGATGCAAAGGTGCACTATGTCTTGCAGCAAGAGCATAGGTTTTCAGAGACCATAGTTTCAAAAGAAGTGACGGACACTTCAAATTCAAAAATTCTCTATTTGTAGATGTATTTGAGATTTTTAGTGCTCTGTTTGTATTCGATTACTTACACAAAATGAACACAAAGGAAAAAAGTTACCTTCTTATAGTACCTCACACTCCTGTAATCTACAGAATTTAGTAGGAATACAAGATCACATCCCATATTAGACAAATATAGACCTATGGTGGTGAACACAATCTGCACCAATTTGAAATGACAACGCAACTTCTACATTTCGGGGGAAATGGAAGGGAGGGCAATTAATTGAATAAATGTTATTAGCACATAAATTGAGTAGCTACTAAAGAAATGGAAATGGCAAACTATATAATAATTTTTCATCACATATGCCATCAAAATAATTTTTAAGGCTTAAGATGAACTATTAAAAAAAGTTCTGTTTTTCTCCCTGGAAGTCAGAAAGGAAGGAGTACTTAATGAACATGGCTGCTAGAATTTGATTAGCTTTTTAGATTTTTACACAGCTCTATAGACTTTTCCTTTATTTGGACTGCTTCACTGAACTTACAGAAATGTGCTCAAAGAAAACAAAAAAAAGAGATCAAAGTATAAAGAAAAAGATATTTACTGAATGTACACTAACAAAGCCAAAGGTTTTTTCACTTGCTTAAGAGTCAAGTTCTACACAGCATGTGGAAGTAGTGTGTTTATATCAGCATCTATTCTACAGACAGGGGCAAAATAAACCCAGCCATCATGACAAAATCCTGATCCTGCAATGAAATAAGAAGAAAATACCTTTAGTTTTCAAGTCTACTAACTACAAGGATAATTTACCCCTCTGTTTACTAACTCCACATGTCATACAAGAAGAAAATAATTTTTTTGTTGTTTTTTCTCATTAGTTTTCCATCTTTGAGTAGTTCAAGAGGTTTGTTACTGCCTTTATGTGTTGAGGTAAACCAGGAGTAGAAGTACTTGCAAAAATACAGAAAAAAAAAATCCCCAAACACAACCACTGTAGCTAAAGGGCCTTCCCTGTAGTTCTCTGTAAGAGGAATACTGTAAACTGTATTCTCACATGGACAGTCCATACTAGCAAACATGATTCCCAACTATATTATAACAGACCCAGTAGGCTGAGCAGGTTCTTCATCCCAGCTACTTGTAGCTTGCACAGCTTTGCTCCCTTTCTCTCCATCACAAATACACAGGATACCGAAATGCCAGACTTGGCAGGAGCAGGCTGATGATATTACTGAAGGTTTTCTCGATAAGATCATCATCTGTTTCTGGATACTCCTGGGTATGCTCCCTTCCTCAGCAGAGGAACAGCAGCCCCTGATAAATGTCCCTTTGTGTGCAGATTCTCCCCAATATATACAAAAACATTTCAGTCCTGAGTCTGTCTGCTTTTTCTTTGCTTCATATAGCTGAAATACAATTGGAGGTTTATGAGCATTGTATGTAAAACAATAGAAAGTGGGCACAACTGGAAACACACTTTACATAACTCAGACCAAAGTCTTTTCTGAAACAGATACGATGCTGCATGGGAGAAAATGAAACATTTCACCATCACCTACACCAGTTTTTTTTCCCTAGGACTTTCTGGAATCCTTTTAGCTGGAAGATGCTCACATTTTATTTTTTACAGTATTATTTACACAGGTATATATAATATTTATATAAAATAAATCATAGACATTGTATGTTTACCCAATATTTTTTGATTTCTTTTTTACTTAGAAAAAATGAAAAATTTCAATGCAGCCTGTGTTGCCAGTAAAAAGCTACTGAAGTTACTTAGTATGAAGTCTGCTGTATTAGTACTGATGTAATTAAATATATTACATGAGCAAAAATGTTCCGAAATGTATTCTTTTTAACTCTAAAAGCAAGGCAATGAGATCATCTGTGACCATATCTGTGGTGTCTTCTCAGTTTACAGTACTTTTGCTTAGAGATGAAGGATCTATATTCATCTCTCATTTGTGTAACAGCAGATAAGTTATTTGGTTTCTATCAGATATGCATACTCAGAGCTATGAAGCCATTGCTTAGACACTGATATCTGGCTAAAAGTACGTGAGCCAAACTGTCCAAATGTCCTGCAAAAGAAGTAGATGCTTTACTATGATTTTCCTATTTCCTTTCAATGTTTCCAACAAAATTCTGAGAGTATAAAGAAAAAGACAAAAATCTCAATAAAGACTCAAATTTATCAGTATTTAGTGTAACCATCCAAAAGATCTAGTTATTGTTGAGATTAGGAAAGTGAAAGGGAGACAGGGACAAAGGGAGATTGAATGCTATGCTCCACTGCATGCATGCAATATATAGTCACATCCATTATAAATACAATTCATATGAAAAGCAACATTATTATAAATAGAGATAAATGTAGTATAACTATAATGTACAATATCAAGATTCAAATTAATAATTCCTTTGCACTTGCTGAGAATGGCCATGCATAACAGACACATGGCTCTGCACTGCTACAGCACTCATGAGTTATGTGCTTATCTACATCTTCTATGATCAAGTACCAGCAGTGACCAACACAGCTTTTTAACACTGTGCCAGACAGGAACTGACTGCTGGGTTTGGACACGGACCAGAGTACCCTTCAGTGCCTCAGCCTGGACTATCACACCGCTTTCACATGCAGCTACATCTTAGCATAGCTGAGACTTTGAAGCTGATATAAAGAGTGATGCTCACTTATACGGCGGACTTGTAACTTTGAGTGAAATAAACCCTTGAACAGAGATTGAGCACAAGTCCTGTGCACTGTCTAAATCCTACTCTGAGGCTTACATAAGACTTAAGTAGAATACTGGCCTTGTGGCAGCCTTCTGTACAGGAATGATCTTGACCTTCACATGAGTAAGTCCCAGGGACATCATGTGTGTAAAGCATATCCCAAACTGCTTTGCCTTACCACGTTCCCTTCTACAAGCACAGGCTTTGAACACCCCATTGCTGCTCGGACAGATGCAGGGACTGGGGAGCCTGAGGAAGAGCCACAACTGGCACATGTTCCGCGGCAGCAGGATGTAGTTAGACTGCCTTTCTCCTGGACAATGACCTCCTGAGACTGACTCTTCACAGCTTAGACTTTACCTCTGTAAACAATGACAGAGAACAAGTCCACATACTACATGGCCTTACTGAAAATTTCAGCCTAAGTAAAAAACTCAGGGTCTCAGAGGAAATCAGTGCTAGTGACAGGAACCCTAAATTTCCCTGAAAATTGCAATCACTGCTTCTGAAAACACAATACTTAAAATAAATTCATTATTTTGAAGAAGAAGAAAGTATTTCTGGCAAAGCATAGTCATGAAACAGGCAGTGTCAACAGTGATCAAAAGAATTATAATTCAAAATATATCTGGGCTACACAATAATTTTGTCGTTGAAGCATTAAAACTGCCCCCATACTATGATGTTTTAAAAATACTTATGTCAATTTATAACAGCTTCTTACTACCCTGAAGTGATTTGCTGTAAAAATAGAAGCATAGCCTACTGTTAAATATATAAAGTTAAAATGGTTAAGTATGTATGAAATGATCATATTGAAAAAGATGCAGTTTGAAATCTTTATTCCCCTGATAATAAAATCAGCACTTTAGGAACTCATACGTAATAGCATAAAAATTCCCCTAAAAATATAGGCTCCTCTCTACCTCCTCATTAAAAAAAAAAAAATCACACGCATCAATGCAAAGAGAAAATTTCTATTTTAACTGTGACTATTACTTTGATGTACATAGATACTTTTCAAATTATCAGTTCCTTTTTGATAGGCACAGACAATTTGCTGTAAAAGGAGTCCTGGAGAAAGACAGTTTGATTCTACCAGCTTTTTTCCCCATATGTTTTCATCTCAATTAACAAAGTACATTAACAAGATACATAACGCATTAGCTTAAAAGGAATAGAATATCTAGACAAACAAATCCTACTTTTACATAACAAGTGTCGCAGTTAATGGTTTAAAAAATCAAGCCTTTCAGCATCAGAAAAAGCTTGAACTTCCATGCAGGAGCTGGGACCATTCTTTTGCATATTCCACTACCTCTCCATAAAATCCAGCTTTCTACCCATCTCCTGGCCCCCGGACACTGCTTCCTTGGGCAGTTCAGCTGCCACTTGCCCTCCTGCTACTGCCCTCTGTGGCGTCAGTGTTCCTCCTCAGTACTGTGTCCTACCAAAGTTCCCAGCGACTGCCTCCAATGATGTCCAGAAGCAAATCTCACAAAAGACATGAGCAGCAAGGCACATATGCTGTCCTTCACACAACTGATTTACAACTTTCTGTCTTCCCCCTATTGATCACAGATCATCTGCCAGTCAAGCCTAAGCTGAACATAAAAACTTTCAAGTTACAGCAGAAGTATTAAGGTCACAATGAAATAAAAGAAAACTCAGTGTTCGAATAAACATGAAAGTATTGGAGGAAATAATACTATACTTGGAGGAACAAGTCATGCTATACTCTATACAAGTTTTACATTTTTTCAAACTTTTTGTAAGCATTTATGTTAGAATTCTAAATCGATAAGATAATTTCATAATAAAAAAAAAAAAGACATTTATGGTTGGGTTGTAACATTAGCACCTTAGCTTACCCATATGTGAGAATATTTGTATAAATAAACGCACACAGCTTACAAAGTCTTCCACCATGCCATGTTTTGCTACTTTCTATACGCTTATGCTGTCTTCTCTTGACGAACAATAAAAAATACTCAAAATTACTTTCTTAAATGAGAGAGTGATATTCAAAAGCCAGTACCTAAGAAACTCCTATAAAAAAGTAGTTCAAGCCTTCACAAGTACTTTCTCATGCATATCATAAGAACATTTCCAAGAAACTATCAAATAAAGAAGATGCACAGACTTTTAGAGAAGGCCACTCTTGCCGCAAATGTTTTAGTTATAATCTTTGAAAGATCTGGGCTTGGTAAATTGGATGTAAGCCTACCTCCTATGAGACATCCAATATCACTCATATCTCTCTGTAATTCTGGAAGTAATAATAATTCCTTTCTCTCACCTTTTATTGACCTGTTTTTTTAAACAGCATGTAATCCAGAGTGGGGTCTGTAACTGTGTTTGCATGTATAGACATACATATAAAAATATAAAATAGATACACAAATATACATGATAGATAGATAGACATGTATAAACACACACACATTTTTATTTATCTATAATGTACAGCATCTAGGACAAAAGGATCTGTGTCAGTAGAAACCAACAGCTTCTACATGATACTGTAATACACACAGAAAAAAAAATCATATTTTGGCATTCTGAAAAGAATGCCCTTTTCAAATATTCTGCATCTTTTTTGTCTCTGGCAAGTAGGCTTGCAAGGGGGGGTTGATTATGTTTCTGATATGTATTCCATTTAACCTTTGGAATAGTTAAACAAAGCTCAGACCCTGTACTCTCTGAATAACAGCAAAAGACAACCAGAGAGAAAGACACAGAGGACTGGTTTCAAATATAGTACTTGAGGTCTTCGCTTTAATTTGATTTTGGAATTTATCTAAATTCAAACATTGCATGGTTCTCCTCTTGATATTACTACAATCAACAAATTTAGGTAGGTGGGAAAATTTATATTTATATATTGCTTTTTATCTCTTAGATACACTCAAAAAATAGCAAATTATATCCTTTGAAATGTTGAGTTTAGTTGCTCCATAATATTATAGGTTACACCAGAAAGCAAACTATTCACTCCCTTCTTACCTGCCACCAAAATACACAGAGAACACCTTTTCTAATTTATTGGCATCTTCCTAGAACTACTTATACCAATTAAAATAATTTCAATTTGAGTGGCAGCTGACTCTTCAGTGCCATTCCAGGACAAATGTGTCATCTGTTTTTACATTCTTGGATCCAAAGAGTTTTACAGTCATGCATCATTTTTTGACTTTTTTCACAATCACCCATTTAAACAACTCCTGACAACTAAAAACTGGCACTGTATGCAATAAAATTGCTGTTCCTCCTTGTCCTGCACAAATGAAATAAAACCTCCAATACCAAATCAATGTCTACACTTTTTAATGAGTAAAATTAGGGTAGGAAGAAGCAGGCAATTCAATGTGAAGACTGTGAGTAGAAGCTTTAGGTTTGTCAGACTTTCCATCAGTGGCAGTTTTTATTTTGCACATTCATAGAGTACTTAGAAGAACAAAATAAATCTGTTTGAAAGCTGCAACACAAACCTCACAACTACCATATCAACAGTACAGTTCAGTATCCAGAAACCTTTAAGTATTCTCATGGAGAAACAGAGGCATCACATCTCACCTGTCCTACACCACGAGAGCTTGGTATAAATAGTGTAGAATTTAAAAGCACTACACAATAAAGATATCAGTGTCTGACAAAACCATTATTTCACTGAGAGGTATGATACTTTCCTCCAAAAGGCAATAAAAAGTAAATTCTACACTGCACTGTACATAAAGAACAGTTAAAATGAAAAATTTGTTGTATGACAACCCATGTTGTTAACAATATAGGCAGATCAAGATAAGCGGGTGGATTTGGATCATCATCAGAAGACACAAGGCCATATTTGCCAGTCTATTATGTCATGTTTCTTGAATTCATGATCCTGGGAGTGCAATAACTTTTTATGACATGATGGAGAAGTTACATTTTATACATGCTCCAAATACCCAGGCAAGATAAATGAATTAAACTCAGCAACCATATTGTATTTTTTAAATGTTACTGGGCAATATAGCATATGGATAATTCTGAAGTGTTAAGCATATAAATCATGAGAAAATAGCAATGAAAAGTAAACTGTGATTGCCAGACAATTTACATCAAACTAATCCCTATTTTTGTAAACCAAAACAGTGGGAAAAGATAAGAAATATAAGAAAATGATGGTAAAAAGATTTTTTGTTAAGTCAATGGGGAGCACAGCACCAAAATCACACCCAATATTTCTGGAACTGATGATAGAATTGAAATCCTATCCTATTCCAAAAATGGCTCATCCCATTCAGAGGGCTATACCGTTCTAGAAGCAATGGCTATTTACATTTCTCTTCAATCATTCCTACTCAAAACACAGGTACCTTAAAAAAAATTTGCAAAGAGTAATTTTAAGAGAAAATGATGGTAAAGTTGTTAGAAAATGCTTCCATTAAAAAAAAATAACTTATGATTTGACAAATTATTATTTTCTTCGGTGCAATTGCATTTATCTTTAGTCACTGAAAACGTATACAATATTGCACATCCAAACCTATGCTTTAACAATATGCTAATTACACAGTTCAGATGATCTGGAAAGAAATCCATCTTGCACTGATGATATAAGGGAGTGACAGTACAATTTACATTAAGAAATGTTTTCTCATTTTTCTCAAAAATTGGTTTGCACTCAGCCGGAGAAATCTAAATTCGACCAACAGGCATCCCTCCCTGCTTCTCCATGGTTACAAAATAATATGACAACCTGAATGACGGAAAAGATGCACATAAGAATGAGTTACAAAAACTCTGGACACAGGAACACAGGCAATGTTTTCTTTTGTAATCTGATTAAACAGATGATTATTGTACAGAACAATATTTCAATGCAAGTAGCAGACAATTCTCAGTGACATTACTTTAAACATTCTGAATTAGGTCTTCCAAATTGTCTAAATTAGCCCCCAGGGCAGCTGGCCAGTCCACATTCCTGACTTTATGGGAAGAATTCTAACCAAAGAGGCTAACATAAAGGTTCCCCTTTTGCCTAGAGCTTTGCTCACATACCTCTCTTCACTCCAAATTTAACAGTACTGTACTATGGTGAACTTTTGGCACACATTTTCCTGCTACTTTAATACCAACCTGTAAAGGCAGAGCTTGAAAGAGAGTGATTAGTTCATTGTGATTTTCATTTTAGTGTTCAAGGGATCCAGACTGCATTGACTGGGAGATGGAGCAGTGAGAATCCTGATTCCTGGCATACTGCTCTTCATCAGCCACAGACATCTAAGCACATAGAATTGGAGGGCTAAAAACTGTCTTGATTTATTCATTTGATTCAGAGCTATCTTGCCAGATATATTATGAAAAAATCCATACCCATAATTTATCCTCAGACTGATACATTTCATTACACTGTGGATTCATGGGGAAACACAAAAAATGAGTTTCCCAGGTTTTTGGGATCATATAGCTTTACAGATACAGCGGCACCAATGCTGGAATCTAGTCACATTTCACGTAATATTAAAACTATACCAATGCATGACAAGGATAAACTAACGCAGTGTAATGATGTGCCATAGAGAAGACTAATTAGTATTTTCTTAGAGTCAGAACCTAAAGGAGTCTGGCATTCAGAAGTGCAGATCCAGAATTTTTCAAGATTATCAGCAATAGTGGACAGAACAACAGGAAAAAGATCAACAAGGATGGGTAATTCGAGAAAATGATTACACACTATCACACCAACTACTTTTTATTTAATAAATTATGTTTATTTAAATAGTTTAGAATCAAACTACAAAGTATTTTCATCAGACAAAATCTGGCATTTTAGAACATTTCTTCAGGCAACCATTTCTTCTTTAGAACACCATCTTCAGGTAACCATTTCCTAGCTTTTATTTGTATTATACATGTATTTCTCACAGGGAGGAATAGAACTTGAAGACCAAATCAAAACCAGTGTTATTAGAAGACTTAACAATAAGTGCGAAGACAGAAACATGTAAGCCTGAGGATAAAATAAATCCATCATAATATAATTCCGCAAAATAAAGATGAAGTTAACCTGAAACCTATGAAAATTAGTATCAAGATTTTAATTGACCTCAGCAGGCTTCAGCTAGGCCTTGCATGTTCAACATGATGGTTCGGTGTAATTTTGTACTGTTTCTAAAGAATGTTCACCCCATCACCAGTTCACTCCCCTCTCAGCAGTTTATGCATTTCCACTGAAAACTGAAGTGTCTGAAATTACTCTCTGCAGTTACTTTCATTTTTGCACAAATGCTTTCAAAGGCATTTTTGAATATGCAAAATCAAGTTTTTACAGTTACTGTTTTTCTTTTAAAAAAAAAGAAAGCCATGACAAACGTGCAACTCTGCAGTGATTTTCTCCAGAATATGTTAGGGTGAGAAATTGTAGACTCTAGAAAAAAAAAAATCTTAGAGGAAATTAATGGCAATTTCAAACACACATAAAAATTCAGTAGAACATTTCAACCTTACAAAAATAAAATTTTCAAAATTATATTTTGATTTTCAGATCACTGAAATTACTTCATAACTACAAAATGTTTGTCCAAATTAGGATATTACTGTAGCTTTTTAAATAAAATTTTCTGGAGGAAAGTTCTTGCTTTTTTGTGC
>WEIT01035340.1:9055-23516 GCA_013389985.1 Dryoscopus gambensis
GGCCGCCGCCGGGAGGCTCCGCTCTCGGTCCCCGTGAAAAGGCCGATAAGAGGCGATCGCGCTCCCCTCGCCCTGGCTCTGCCCGAGGGGCTTGGAGGGCCAGCGGAGATGAGCCGGAGGTGGGAAGGGACCTCTGGGTCCTCCACGCCCACCTGGAGACGAATTTGGGCAGTTTGGTGACACTTTTTGGTGTCCCAGTGGGACAGGCCTGGGCTGGGGTGGCAGGGACAGCAGTGACACCTGCGGGGGGTTTCAAGGGCTCTCTGGACTGCTGCAGGTGACCAGGACGTGAAGGCCTCAAGGATGGAGATGCCAAGGGTGGGGACGGTCCCCTCGACCCGGGGCTTCCACCCTCGAGCTGGGCTGGAGCCAACCGAGGACCCTCAGAGCGGCTCCGGCGGCTTCGATGTCACCCCTGTGAGGGGACAAGGTGGGGGACGTCCTTACCCAGAAACCAGCGAGCAGATCAGGGAGGTGACACCCGGCCTGGAGCTTGGACAATGTCCCCTCGTCCCCAGCCTGGATCAAACCTCCCCGAGGACCCCAAACTGACCAATTCTGGGAGGTTTTCTCTGTCACCTCCATTGCACCTAGAGGACCTCGGGAGCCGAATCCCAGTGCGGGGAAGGTGTTCTCCACCCCCGCCCCCGTTCCCCTGCTGCCCCCGGGGCTCCGGCCCTCGCTGCTTGGCCGGGGCCCAACTGGCCGCATCGCTGGAGGCCTCGTTAAGGCCGTGGAGCGTCTCCAAGCCGATAGATTTAATTTCCCTGGCAGCTGCCGCCGGCTCCCTGCCCCACCCCGGCTCCCCCGGAGGCCAGGGGGGACCTGCTGGGGTCAGCTGTGGGGTCACCCCGGCTGCTCCGAGCACCCCAGGACCCCGCTGCCTCCTCCAGCTCCCCCCGTGCACCCTTTTAAATTATTTTTCCCGGATAAAACAACCCTCGAGGGAGTTCTGGAGGCCGAGCTGAGGTTGCCACCCCCCAGCTGCGCTTCCCAGCGCTGGTGTCCTCCCAGACTGGTGACCACGAGCCCCCACCGCGGGTTTGGTGGCGCTGGGGACACCGCAGGGCTTCTCCCACGGCGTCCCCTCCGCCTGCTCCTCATCCTCACCCCTTAACCCAGCCCCAAAACTCCCTGACCTGGGAGAATCGGGCATTTCACGGGGGTTTAGGAGACAAAACGCAGCCTAAAGGGACAAAACAGCGCCTGGGCACTGGCAGGAGCGGTAGAGTGTGATAAGGATGGCTGATAAGGATGGCTGATAAGGACGGCTGATGAGCACGGCTGATAAGGATCGCTGTTCAGGATAGATGGCTGGGCCGAGATGATAAAGCCCCACGAGCACTGAGTAAATCCCCGGCCCCGCCTCAGCCGCCGGGGCTCGAGAGGCCGGGCCCGGTTTCCAGAGTTCCCAGCTCCGGTTCCACGGCTCCCGCTCCGTCCGCGGGACCCGCCGGGAGCGAGGACGAGCCGTAAAACCCCCCCCAAAAGGGGACAAAACCAACGCTTTGTCTGCGGCGGAGATGAACGCCGCCCCAATTAGCTCGGATAATTTGATATTTGGGGTTTTATTTCGTCGCGTTTCGCAACAGCCGCCGCCACCGCCGCGTTTATTGGGAGCGCGTGAGCGCTTAATTGGCGCGGCTGTCCTCCCCCGGCAGCCGCGGGTGACGCGAATAGGGGCAGATTTGGCTGATCCCGTTGGGATCGGGCCGAGGGAGTTCCCTGGGAAGGGCGAATCCGGCCCGGGCGGAGGAGGAGGAGGCTGCGGTGCGCTCGGGGCGGTTGCGGGGTGCGGCGTCTCTGCGGTCCACAAAGCGCCGAGGGTCCCCCTTTTCCTCTGCCCGAATCCGTGGAATTCTGGGGGTTTGAGCATCGTTCCCTAATCCAGGCCTCCCGCTTAGAAGTTTTGGGGCGACACCGCAAAAAAATGGTGCGAAAACCCCATTTCCCGCCCCTTTGTCCCCTCTTTTTCTCCGTTTAAAATAAACGACGTCAGAGACTGCCCTTAAAAATAAGAATAATTTAAAAACCCCAGTCCCACAACCCCCCCCGCCCCTCCTGCTGCTCTTCCAGAATCCCTCAAAAAACCCCCCTGGCCTGGTTTCCAAACATCCCATTCACGGGAGCTGGAGCGGGGCCACGCTTGGCTCCGGGAGCCGTGGCTGTCCTTGGCTGAGACTCCAGAAACGTGGGGCAAAATATCCCGGATTTCGCTTCCCTGCTGGCTCGGGACGGAGGGAGCGGAGGAGGGAACGGGGCTTTTGCCCCCAGGAGAGGAAGCCCCGAAGCCATAACTCCTCAGGAAAGGGATATTTTGGGAAAGTTTCTTGCGGCCCGGCAGCGCTGGAATGCGGCTCCTGGTGGGGCTGACAGGGAGGAATTATGTCTGGACAGAAAATGGGGTTTTTTCAACTCCCCCCCTGCCCGGCTCCCCCTGCCAGGGCTGCATCCCAATATTTGTTTTAGGAGAAATACGGCCTGGCCCCTTCCCACCTCTGCATCCGGAGCTTTGGGGACATTCCCAGGTGTCACTCTCACTTTCCAGCCACCCCCAGGCCCCTTTTCCAGCCCCACATCCCCTCCCCATGTGGAATGGAAGTCACAGTGGACAAGAAAAGGCCCCCTAGCCAGGGTAAAAGAGCCCCATAATTCTTGTGCACGAAGGCCCGTAAAGAAAAAGGATTGCAAGTATTTTTCGGGGGGGCGGATACGGGGGGGAGGAAGGAAAGATGTGTGTCTGAGACGCTGACTGGGCACCCCCAGGTCGGTGAAGTGAGTGTGGAGAGACCCCCCCGGGGTGGCTGGGACGGGGTCCCAGGGAAGGGGTTGGACCCTTGGAGGCAACCAAGGGTTTCCTGGGACAATGCACTGGGATAAAGTGGGGGGTCCCCTAAAAAGCTGCCAGGGTGAGCACTATATATGCCCAAGAGCATTTGGAGTTGGCCAACAATATTTGAAACAAGTGATGTGAAAATAAAGGTGCTTTATTACTGTGTTGTTTTGTTAAAGCAATCTGTGAGTATGAAGGAGAGAAACATAAAGTGTGTATGAATGAATGAAAGTGTATATATATATATATGTATATAATAAATTGTACTTTTAGACTGGAGAGAGGTTGGTGGGAAGTGTAGAGATATGTATTTGCTGTCTGGAGGGACATTACTGGATTAAATTCGTGGGAAGATGTCTGTGCTTCGTACAGAAAACAGCTCTAAGGGGGAGGCCAGGTGCAGGCCTCGGCCCGGGCTCCCCCCCTGCTCTCACGGGGCTGTCATGGGGCAGAGTTTGGCCTTGCTGGGGCTGCTCTGGGGTGTGTGGGCAGCAGCCCGGACATCACGAGACAGCATCAACAGGCCTCAAAGGGCCAAGAGAGAGGGGGGAGTGCCAACAGATGTGCCCTAGGATGGTCCACTGAGGGTGATGTTTACCACCTGCGATAGGGGTTCATGTGGGAAAGGGAAGGATGAAGTCAAAACAGGTCGGTGTTTTCTGATGCAGTGGATAGGGACACAAACAGGTGTCTCTGAAACCGAGCGAGCGGGACAGGGGAGGAAAGGAAACTATAAACAATTGAAGGCCTTGCTTTCCCCGCATCTCCCTCCTTAGTAACTCCCCGGCCCTCGGGGCACCCGCCGCTCCCCACTGTGTCCCCTTCCCCCCAGTGGGGACCCTGGTGAAACACTAAAAGCCGGGGTGAAGATTAGGATTACAGTAGCCAGTGTGCAGGGAAGGTGGCTCCCCAAAAGATCCAGAGCCCCCAGATCCCACTCCCAGAAGCTCTAGTTTGGAAAGAGGGCAGAGGCAGGGCTGGTGTTACTTCATCTCTTCTCTGGATGTGGTTGTTTCAGGAGTGGTGTGGAGATGGGTACAGGACATCTGTACCCATCTTGTGCAGACAAGAATAAACCCAGGCTGGCTAGGGAAGAAGTTCCTAACCTGATGCCACAAGGAGCCCTGTGAGGCATAAAATAAAAACCTTCCAGGCACAGCAGCGAGAAGGTGCCAGGAGTAGTAAGAAAACAAATGACACTGCTGAGCATTTCTGTGCTCAGGCAGAAGCCTTGAGTATCTGGTGTATTCCACATCTGATGGAGCATCAGTTGCACCATGTGTTTTGGTTGCTTGCTCTTCTCTTTATAAAATTCTTCTCCTTCCAGGGTCATTTTAGATTTGACAAATTAGCAAGAATTTGTACGCTCCTCTCCCCCACCCCACTGACCACATTCAGAAAATGCATTATCTGAGTGTCTTTCCTCTGGGAACACTCCACTGGTCAACGGGGCTGGCTGTGGGGGGGAGTTCTGTAGAGTTTAGAGTCCTGTGGTCAGCACTGGGACAGGCCTTGTGGAAGCCACCCAAGGCTGGAGAAGCTCCAGTGGCAGTGTGAGTGAGGGGCTGCCCTGCTAAGAGGTGTGGCTTTGAAAATGGAAGTTTCCTTCCCCCCCCCATCTTCAAGTATATTACAGTAACCTTAAACTGCAGGGTCCAATCACCCTGAAAAGTGGGATGCAGCCTCTCTTTAGTGGATCTCTTGTAGCTGGCAGAGGGAAGGCAGGAGCTAAATATTTACATCAGGGCATACCGAGTTACTTTCACTTGTGTTACTTATCCCCTTCGCAGAAGTGCCTCAATATCTGTTCTCGAGTGGCCTGTACTTTAACAAAATCTCTGCATTAAACCCATTCTTTCTTCACTTTATCTTTAACATACTGTAAATCTGAGATACTAAACCAGCAGAGGACTGGGTTTTTGAGAAAGTGTCAAATACTCTAGGAACTGGAACAGAGAATCCCCAGGGGAAGGGGGGACACAGCTGCTGCCAGCCCCTGGAGATTTTGGCCTCTCAGACTGACTGCTACTGCAGCTGTGCTCTTTTGTCACTTCCCGTTGTGCCCCCGAGCCCCTCCTAACAAATATTAGCCAGCCTGAGTCCTACACAGAGGGGCTGGACTCCTTTTGTCTCTGCCTCCTCTCAGGTACAGCCCTGCTCCTCACACCCTCCCAGGTTCCTCCTAAGCCCCAGAGGAACTTAGGATTGCCTATTTCGACCTCTCGGCTCACACTGCTTTTGGCCCCTAACATTTACTGAAGCCCCCCCTGTGAAGATGCTGCCTCTCTCTAGCTGTATTATCTCTGAGCATCCTGGTGTTCCTGGGGCAGAGGTGCTGCCCAGGAGGGTGGGGGGGACACTGCTATTTGCTGGTTTGAGAACCCATTTGTTCTGCTGCTGCTGCCCATCCCCCTTACTGCAAGCCTTCAGTTATCAGAGGTACAGAATTCTTGCTGGACACGGTGGCCTTGGCATCAGCGCTCTGATATGAGGTGTATTCAGCAACAATACAGCCAAGAAAACAGTGTGGAGGCCAGGCCAGGCCTGAAGTTTAATTCAGACAGTGTAATTCAGTTAAAATTCTGCTGTCTCTGTCACACTGCAGTATGCATTCTTTCCCAAGTTAAAACACAGAGTGTGTTTAGTCCTAAGGTACTTTGACAGGAAAAGGAAATGCTTCTTCCTGCAGCCACAAGTGTTCAGGTGTGCATGGAGAGAAACCTTTCAAGTGTTACCCTGCTCCTTAGTTGGATCCAGCTGCAGGCATTCTCTTTCAGGGTGTTTGTGTGTCTGTCCTTGTCCATCCTGCAGCCCCCCGGGCAAGGCTTTGGGCTCCCCAGGCAGAACTGTGGATGCTTCTCTGAGGGTTGGTGCTGCCACTGACCAGGTGCAGGAAGGTGAAAGGGAACTCGTGATAATATAAAAAACTAAACACGATCAATAATATAAAGAACTGAACATGAGCTTATGGGAATCTTCACAAAGCACAAAGTACTTTATTTCTAAATAACCATATCAGGAGTATATCTCCTGATGAGCCTGTTTCTTCAGGGATCTCAGAACGAAGAGATCTCAGCATAAGCTCTATTTTAGGGTATTCTTGCTGCATTTTCCTATCCCAGGATGCTGTAAGGTCAGTCAGAATGTGTCAGATTCTGAGGAACACGGCCGCGGGAGCTCGGGCGGAGGGGGTGGGGGGAGGCCGCGGCGGCGGGGGTTTCGCGGCAGAGATTTCAACAAGAGCTGGGCAGGCTGGGACCATCTCTGCTGCCAATCTGTCCCGCCGAGAGATAAGAAAAAAAGACGTGAAACTGCCAGAGCTTCCTGCAGCATCTTCCCCAGCCCCGATCCCTGGGGAACGTTCCCAGGAATTGGTTTTCAGGAATGTTTTCCTTGCTGCGGTGGCCGCCAGGCCGGGGGCCGCGGGAGGTGCAGCACCTGCACTTGGCACATCCCACACGCACCGGGAAATGCCGCTGGGATGCTTTTTCCAGGTTCTCCCACATGTTTTCCCTTCCCCCTGGCCTGCCTGGAGAAGGTTTTAGGGATAAGGGGTTTTTTGGAGCTGATGATGACCTCCAAATGCCGGGGAAGAGCTGCTCTTTGTTCCACAGGGCCGCGTCTGGCTGAGCCATTTTTGATTTGTTTCTCCAAAATCCCAAATAAACCTGTTTTTCCCCTAGTCCCCTGGAGCCAGGCACGGTGTTATTACGGTAATTGGCTGCTGCTAATTACGTTGATTACTGTAATCACCGTGCTGGTGTCATGCTGTCATGTCAACTAAACTGGGATGAGTCGCTGGGCAGTGCTAGAGGCCGGAGCAGGATATTCTCCTCAGGATGGGGGGAGGCAGTGCCCAGCAATGCGATTTTTGGGATTTTGGGGATTTCAGGGAGCTGGGGGAGACATTTGGTGGTGAGGAAGGAGGATGTGCAGGGGCAGCGAGAGGTGGGAACCGAGGCCGAATGGCGGGAGCCCACTCTGGGTCACCCCCCGCGGCCCTGGAAGGATTTTGGACGCAATTCCCAAAATAATCCATCCCATCCATCTCGAGGTGAGGGAGATGTCACCTCTCCTCCCATTTGGGACACGCCCAGGATTGGGGCTTTGGCTCCTCTGGAAAATGCCAGGCCGGGCTGGGGCTGCAGGACTTTTCTCCGGCCCAGAATCTTCTCCCTCGGCCCAAACCCGGGGGCTGGGGAGGCCTCGGCGCCGCCTCTGTGGCTCCTCCAGGACTCTGAGCTGGGCTGTGCCCACCTTGGGCCTTGCACCCGGTGGAATTTCAGGATAAATCCCCCTTTCCTGCCTTCAGCCCCCCCCCACCTCTCCTGAATTTCACCCTTTCCACCTTCACCGCTTCCATGAAAACCCCACTAACCTCCCAGCCCTCCCATCCCTCATTTTCCAGGGAAATCAGCAAAAGCAGGTGTTTTTTCCCATTTTTTTTTCCCCCCATGTGTTTCTCTAGCCTCCTCTCTCCTCCTGATGGGCCCCTGGAGCTTCTTTTTTACACGAAAGCAACACAGGTTGATGTATTTTTAAATGGCTTGATTTTATCACCCGTTATTTATTAGCCAGAGCGATCTCCACAGGGATTCAGCGCATTAACGTATAAATAATGTGGCAAATAGTTCAATAGAGCCATAAAAAAGGGGATTTGGGAATAAATTGACCCCATGGCTGCTCCATGTAAACGAAGGTGCTGAATGATAATTCGTGTCACAGCCCCCGAGCGTGGAAAGCAGGGGCCAGGGATAAATCACCAGGGAAAGTTGCGAAATAAATGGAAATATCCGCAAATTCCGGGGGGTCAGACCCGTTTCATGCCCTCAGCTCCAGCCACAGACACAGAAGGTCTGGAGGATCCATCCCACATTTTCCCCTGATTTGGGCAATCATTAATTTTTAATTATTTTTTATTTCCAAGCCCTTGAAAAGCCCCCAAATCCAAGGAGTTTTTCCTTCCGTGGGGGCCAAACCCAAGGACAAACCACAAATCTTCTTCAGTGGGTGAAAACTGCAAAATAAATGGGAATATCCCCAAATTCTGGGGCTTTGGACCCATTTTATGCCCGCAGCCCCGTCCCCAGCAGGGTCTGGCTGTGGTGCCCAGCCCATAATTTGTTTTTAATCAGATTTTTTTCCCCATCCTTTGCAAAAACCCACAAATCCAAGGAGTTTTTCCTTCCGTAGGCATCAAATCCAGCACCGGGGCCACCTGAAATTCCGTGGATTTGCCCTGGTTTTGGCACGAGCGCCTGCCATGACGAGCTCCGATCCTGCCACCGGTGCCAAACGATTTTATTCTGCAGCTGTCGGACAAATCCCTCCTTTTTTCCCCTCCTTTTTTACAACCTTTAATTACTGAACACCGTGGGGGGACCCAGGCTGGGAAGGACGGCGCGCCAAGCTCAGTGATGGATGGAGGACGATGGAGGACGGAAAAAAACCTGGGAATTTCCAGTGCCAGGCTGGGAAAAAAACAGGTTATTTCCTCCAGGAGAGCGGGAGGGACCAGGGGGACACCAGGGGTGGATCTGAGACCCCCCCAAGAACCTCCTGGGGGGTTGGCGTTGGAAATCTGGGAGCTCTCTCCCTGGGAACGCCGAGCTTTGCCAACTCCAGGCGAGATTTTCGGCCTTAAAAAAGGAAAAACAGCCAAAATCCTGCGAAATCCAACCCCGGGAGCTGCCGGGTTCCAGGGTCAGACCCCCCTCAGCCCCAGGGTTGTGTTTTTGCCCGGTTCTGGCTTCAGGTTTGTTTTACCTCCCTTGCCTCAGTTTCCCCCTGCTTGGCTCCTGGTCCCAGGAGCACCCATGGATGAGAAAAAATCCAAATTATTTGCACTTTGCAGCAGCTTCAGAACAGGGCAAATTTGCTCCTTTTTTCACTCCGGCCGGATTTTTCACCTTTTCTGCCCCAAAAGACCAAAAAAATCCCTTCCTGCCACAGCTCTGGGCTGCCGGGGGATGGATTCATTCCCCCTGAGCGCCGATGGCTTTTCCAGCAGGTGAAAACATCCACCAGGCAAAAATTCCTTCCTTTTCCCCTTCCCGACCACCTCCGGCTATGGGAGCAAAACAGCCCAAACTCAGCCCTGGAAGGCCCCGACCTCCCCGAAACCCGGAGCCGCCCCGAGCAGGCCGAGGCCGAGCTCCTTCCCGGGCAGCAGCCGCTCGCTCCCAGGCCCGTTCGATTCCCGGGATTTTCATGCTCGGTGCGTTTATCCCCTAATTTTACGGCGGCGTTTAATTAGCCCACGCGCGTTGGTTTTATTGTTAAAACATGTCCTTGTTTTCTTTATAACCGCGTTTCACGGCACTACGGGGACGCCTGGGAAAATATCACATCCCGGCATCGACCGCCGGCGCCGGGGCCGCGAGCGGGCGGCCCGTAAATCCCGCGCCGCAGACGGGAGAAGCGGGATGTGATCCGCGGGGAAGCATCGCCGCCCCCTCCCCGAGCCCCTTCTGCTGCGGCTCCTGGCGAAGGCCGCGAGGAGGAGTTGTCCAGAAGGCTCCTTGTTATGGGCTGATGGCGGCTCCTGGTCAAAAACTCCCCCAGAAATTTCCTCCAGGTTTCCTTTGAGGTCCTCTCCCAGCCAGGAGCTCTTTTTCCCCCGTAAAAAAGCGGGAGCGGGGTGGGATTAGGGCGGGTTTGGGGGCAAAGCGGGGCTTTTCTCGCCGTGGGCCGCCAGGGGTGAGGAGCGGCCCTGGCAACCCGAGAGACGCCGGGGAAAGGGGAGAAAGGGGGGAAAAAAGAGAAACCCACACGGCCTCAGACACTCGAGCGGAGGTTTGGGGGTCGAGCGAAGGAAACCGAGCCCCGGGGGGGTTGGGAGGGGCGGGGGGCTGGGAAGGAGCCGGCTGCGGGCAGAAATCGATTAGTGCTGGCGAGAACTTGAGCTGGATCAGGCAGATTTTATTCTGGGTTTTATTCCCCCCTCCCTGTTTCTGGCGAGCGGGGCCGGGCTGCAAATCATCGCCGGGCTGGGATTCGGCAGCCCCGGCGCTGGAACTCGTGGGCGAGATCCCGTCCTGCTCCTTTTCTGAGAGCTCAGCTGGACCCAAAAATCCCCGTAACGGGCAAAATTTGGGGTGGTCGCACCTGCAGTGGGAGGTTGGGGGGAGTTTTGGGGGTGAATCCTGGGGGCCAGAAGGTCTCGGGTTCTTCTCTTCTTTCTTCCCAGCTGTCATTTCCAAAAAAATACCAACAAAACCCCAAAAAAAACCCCAACCCCCCCCCCAATAAACCCAACAAAAACCCAACAGAACCCAACAAAGCCCAAAATGGAGCAGGGCAAAGCCGGACACCTGCAGGAGATGGATCTGGAGGGGAAAAGAATCCCTGGAGAGGCTGGAAAATGCCCCGAGGGAGTCACACGGACCCCACCTGGATCCCTCCACACCGTGCATTCCATGATCCAGCCTCCTCTGCAGATCCGTCTCCAAAGCACTCCCAAAATTCTCTTTTTTCCCCCATTTTCCAGCCCCATCCCTGCGGTTTTCGCCTCTTGGAGCCCAGACGAGCAGAGCCTCAGCCTGGACATCCCCTGTGGTGGCCCCACCGCCCCTAAAATTCCTCAGCCCCAAAACCCAGAGGGATTTCATCGCCTCCCCCAGGCCCCTCTGTCCCAATTTTCCCCTCACACGCCAAAAATGGGCTGGAAATGCCCCAAACCCGCCGCGGGGGAGCAGCCCCCGGCCCCAAATGGCACAGCCGGGCCTCAGGATGTGCCAAAACCCGGCAAAACCTCCCCCCAAAACCCCAGCCGAGGTCAAATTTGGCCTGACTCCTTTAAAATTCCTTTCTCCGTACAGGATTCCGTGGTTTTTTTAATTTTTTTTTTCCCCCCCGGCAAATTTCAGCCTTGGGGGGAAGAGGAGGGGGAGGAGAAGATTTGACCCCTCGTTAGCTGCAGATTTTCGGCGCAGCCCATCCCGAACAAACGCAGCGGTGCTCGGGTCCCGCTCCGGCCTCGTTAACTCCCGGCTCCCTAATTAGCCTAATTAGGGGGACCCGCACCGGGCAGCTCAGCCCCGGCTTTTTAAGGTTTTCCCCCTTTCCCACCCCGAATCCGCGCGGAGATTCGGGGCGGCTCGGGCAGCCACGGCACCCCCGTGTCGCGTTTCTGGGGTGGGTTTCTGATTCCGACCAGTTGGGGCTGTTTTTACAGGACCGCCCTCCGGTTTTTCCCGGTTTTGGGGGTGGTTTGAAAGCCGTAATTCAGCGTTTCAGCCCAACCCGCAGCGAGGGAGGGCGGACACACGGCAAATATCCCACCCAGCAGAAATAGAAGGGCTGTGCCCTGGGGTGGGTCTCAGGCTTGGGGTTTTTTTTGCAGGAATTGGTTGGGTTTTGCAGAAAATGAGGGTTTTTTCCCTTGGAGCACAAGCCGATGAGCGGCTCCGTGCTGGGGTCGCCCCGAGCCCGGCGTGCAGCCAGACCCCACTCATTTGCAGCCCCTGTTACGACCCTTTTATGGGCTGGGAAGGGAATAAAGATCAAAATCCAGCCGGAGGAACCCGGGGCTGGTGCAGAGGGAACGGGGAGACGGAATCCAAAAATCAGGGATGCAGGCAGCGAGCCGAAGGCTCCGGCATCCATTTTGGGGAGGTTTAAAGGGGCTGCTTGGACTCGGGGTGCATTTCACCTCTCCCAAACTGTTCCACGCCTGCCATGCCCGAGGCTTTCCCGGGCGCTGGGAGCGGAGTCCCCGATGTCCGAGGGGGGCTGGGGACAGGGATCCGAGGAAAGGCCCCGGGAAGCCGGGCAGGGGCATCCCGGTGGAGCCACATCCCACCCTTCCTCTCCCTCATGCCGGGGGATTTGGGGGATTCGGACTCGATGAGGCAGGATTTTTTTGCTGCCAGAACGAGCTGAGGTTGGCTGTGGGCCCAACCAGGGAGCTCCAAACACCTGGAAGCATCGGGGTGGATTCGGGAAGAGCCCCAGGGCCGCTCCCAGGGGGCTCAGGTTTTACAGGGTGACCCGGAGCCCTTCCCAGAGCCCCGGTGGCGTTCCTGGCATGAAGGATTTCCAAACGTCCCCGGCTGGGAACGGGGCAGGACCGGGGCCATGGAGGGCTGGGGGACAGGCTGGCAGCGACGCTGCTGCTCCCGGTGCCCCCCATGGAGATTCCAAGGATTTTCCAGGGTGGAAGAACCCACCGGGGTCTCGGGAACCCCGGGGTGTTTTGGGCTGCGATGCCTTAGGGATTTTTTTGTTTTCAAAAGCTGTTATTTCCTAAGGTGCAAATCTGAAAACTTGTGTGGCTCCTAACCTGCTGTCCCAGGCCAGACAGACACAACAGAACTGCTCTGAGCTTCTGCTCAAGGACAATTCATGCTCTCCCAGGCCCAGAGGTGTAAACAAAGGCCTGCAGAGAAATGGAAACAGTTTAAGTTTAATTTGTGAATTCACACTTAACGTGCAAATGGACCAAACCTCTATACATCTCGGGGTCCATTTCATGGAAGCAGCCTGGACCTGGAGGGTTTGGGGTTAAAAGTGACCCCAAATTACCCAAAGTGACCCCAAAACTACCCCGAAGTTACTCCAAAATGACCCAAACATGACCCGAATTGGGTTTTGGGTTAAAAATGATCCCAAAATTACCCCAAATTTGGGGCTTTGGAGGGGCAGCTCTGAATTTTGAGGTGTCCCAGCTCGGAATTTGGGGTCCCATCCCTGAATTTTGGGGAATCTGGTATTTTGGGGCATCTTTACAGATTTTGGGGTATCTTCCTGGGTTTTAGGACATCTTTCCTGGAGTTTGGGGCATTCTTCCCAGATTTTGGGGCAGTTTCCCTGATTTCTTTGGCTAAGGACGAACAACCCCAAACCCTCCTCCCGGGATTCCCACCCAAGGAGCACAAAAAGCAGAAAAATTCCACAATTCCAGGTTTTTTTCCAGACCTTTAATTCCAATAAAAGATTCAAAACTTTGGCTCCCAGCTTGGGAAAAATTCCCTGCTCCCACAGGAGAGGGAAAACACAATGGGGGAAAAAAGTGGGAATTTCTTGGGATTCAGGCAAGAAATGGTGGAATTCATCCCAGATTTTGCTGGGATTTTGGGGATTTCCTGGCCCTGGGGGCCAAGGGAATTTGGGAAGGCCACTTCTGTGGGTTTTCTGATGCTCTGCAGGAGGGCACGGATTTGTTCAGAGTGTTTGATCTGATTGCCTTGAGCGTCCAGGGCCTTCCCTGCACGCCCTGTCCTGGGCAGGACCCCAAAACCACTCACCCCTGCTCCCGAAGCTGCTCCCGTGTACAAACAGAGCAAACCCAGCCTGTGCCTGCTGGAACAGAGCTCCTCGTGCTCAGGCACAAACTCAGCGAAGGCTGAGGGCAGAAACACAGCAGGGTTATGAGCAGAGGTTGTTTGCAGGCTCACAGCATCCTGCTATAAAACTGGCACTGATGTTTCAGCACCCGACTGCGGGCAGGCGGTGTCCCCCTGTCTGTCCCAGCACTGCTGCCACCGTGGGAGGCGGGCACCCCGCTGGAGTCTGGGGCACCCCTCTGGCACCCCTCAGCAGCGTCCCAGACGCTGGCACGGAGCCCAAACAGCACCACCTTCGACTTTAGCCCATGGGAAGAACTGCCAGCATTACGAGAGGAATTACAAGCTACAAAGCTGTGAAATACATAGTAATGTAATTTATCACTGGGTGAAAAATACAGAATTTGGGGTTTTAGAATGGTCTCTGAGGATCGTACTGCCCCTTGCTCCTCTTTCCGTCTCTTGTCCCCCACCTGCTGGAAAGGTGACAGAATAACAGTGGCAGGGGTGGACATGGCATGCTTAAAACTAATTGGTGTAGAATTATAAACAATTGACACTTTTTCGGAGGTGGGTGGGTCAGAGCACAGGGTGCAAAAGGGGCACTGTGCCCACCCTCAGGTCACTTCGGCGGGACTCTCTGAGTGCACGCAGCTCTGCGGGAGTTGCTGATAAGAGGCTATCAGCTCTTAGCGGCGCCCAGCCAGCTTCTCGGACCCCCGAGATCCACCTGCGAACGTCCGGAGCCAGCCCCGGGTCCAGCCTCTGCACCGCCGGCTCCAGGCCCCGACCCGGCCCCGGCGGAGCTCAGCGGCTGTGACTGCAGCCCGCGGCCCGCCCGACAGAGGAGGGACACAGGACCAGACCGAGCTGAGCAGCGGCGAGAGCCTTCAGGCTCAGGTGAGACCAGTTCAGATTCAGAAACACGGCGGGGCCCGAGGAGAAAGCAGCATTCCGTCTGCCTTACAAGGCGCGGCGGGCGCCCGGCCAGAGGGGATCTCTAGGCAGGAGCTCCCTTGCACTGGGCCTGGCTTCTGGGAGGCTAGAACTTTTAATTAACCCTGCTTCCCTGGAAGCATACCAGGTTGGTATGCTTTATTTTGAATCTCATCCCCTTACTGGCCTGGTACAGGGACCCTCTGACCCCACTGCCTCTCCGCCCCGAATGCCAGCAGGCGCCACACGGGAGCCCTGCGCGCCCTCCCCCGCCTCCAGGCTCGGGAGAAGCGGCGAGGGGGAGAGCGGGGGGAGCGGGGAGACCGAGGAGAGCGGAGGCAGCGGGGACACCGGGGGCACCGGGGGGTCCCGGGGCCGGTCCGGGCAGCGCAAGGAGCGCGGGGAG
>WEIT01035342.1:0-19823 GCA_013389985.1 Dryoscopus gambensis
TTGCAGCAAGAAAGAAAAGATAACTCAGAACACCAGAGAAGTGAAGGGAATCCTTCAAATTCCTTTTAATACTTCCTATGGCACAAGAGAAGAAAGCAGAGATGGACATAAAGCCATATATCTCCACAGGAGATCCATCAGCCAGCTTCCTTCTGTTCCTGCCTCTCCTTTCAGCTGGAAGCCCTGGTGTTGCTTTACCTGAACCATCAGGGAAAGGTCAATAAATCCCAGCCCTGAGACTGGATGGCTGCTCAGAGAAGCCTTGAAATTGTTTGTATTTATCCTCTGTTATTTTGACCACAGACAATGCAGAGGGAACCTGTTTAGATCAATAGCCACAAAAGGAAAAGTAGTTTTGAGCGGCTGGAGTCTATCTCTGAGGCTGTCTCTTCTTTCACTTACTGAAGTTTCTAATTCTTCTTTAAATACTTCTTGCCAAGTTTAAATACTTCTCACCGAGGTGCCTCCACCACTGCTGTTAGCGAAGGGTGTGTGAAGGAACACATCCTGCTTTTCTCAGGCACTGGGAATATCCCAGCCACCTCTCCCAGCACTGGAGCTACAGAAACTCACGGGCAGTTCAAAGCCTAAAAAAAGGCAATAAGCATGATGAGAATTTTGGAAAAGGAGAGCTTCTTAATGAAAATCCACAGGGAACCAGTGCAGTTTGATTTCAGGGAAAACAGCATTGTTTCAAATAAACAAAGTCAATGAAGGTTTGCAGAAAAAAAAAAAAAAAAAGGATTTTTTTTTCTCATTCTTGTCAGGCATTCTGCCTAATTTAATTTATTTGGGTTTTCTGCCAGGCATATATTTTAGAAATACTCAAAACAAAGTTGCAATGTTTCTTTACCAAATCATAAATCTGATGGACATATTTCATGGAACCAAGACACACCAAGAGAGTCAAATCTGGAGTCATGTATCAAACTTTATACACATCAAAAAATATCATAAAAGCAACATCTAATAGATTCCCAGAAGGTAAAAAGTCATCATTAATGAAATTATGTGTTGGTATTGATTATGTAACAAAAACAAAAATAAAATATTTCCTTTTTTCCCAGGCTTCTCTACAAATAGAAGCAGCCCTGGAGCTTTTACAGATATTTTTACACTGTCAAAAGCAGTTATCTAGATTCTTGTGTCATTTCCAATTAATAATATCATGTCATGCACTTAAGAATTTCGATGGCATGGTGACTAATTAGCACAAGGCAAAACATGTGCAATTGATCTTTTAAGCTGCTGTGCTAATTGCAAACCTGCCACTTGAGGGTGTTCTAAATATTGATTTCTGGTGTGAAGTCTCACTCAGCTTTTCCATATGGACATTTCAGCGTTGCTCATTATCGTGGTGTTCAAGTGTATGAGGACATCAACTTATTTGAAGAGATTTTAGACAGTTAGGAAGGGAACTGGGCACTGAAATAGCCCTACTAAAAAACCCTGGTTTTAACATATGATAATGTGAAAGCCTGGAGGTTAATTAATCTCTGATAATATGAGCAAATTTTAAGTTAGAAACATAACAGAAAGTAGTGCTATTTTTCAGTGTGCAACTGTGAAGATGTGGATCTTTCCACCTCTGCACCGTCTGTCTTATTTGCCAAGGAAGCAGATCACTGCAAAAAAACCCAAAATGACTACAACAAAAACCCCTCAACAAGAATAAAACAGAGCTAGGATGAGATCACCTGATGTGCAGATGATGTCAGATCTCCACAGACTGGTTTGGGTTGGAAGGGACCTTAAAGATCATCCAGTGCCACTTCTCTGCCATGGGCAGGGACACCTTCCATTAGCCCAGGTTGCTCCAAGCCCCGTCCAACCTGGCCTTGGGCACCTCCAGGGATCCAGGGGCAGCCACAGCTTCTCTGGGCACCCTGTGCCAGGGCCTCACCGCCCTCACAAGGAAGGAGTTCTTCTCGCACCTTCTCCAGGCACCACTCTTTACCCAAAATATAAGGCAGGAGGTGTGGTGGCCTCCAGGTGCCCCTGCAGAAAGCACAGGGGTGTGTGTCCCAGGTGCCATCAGGGAGGGCAGAGCTCCTGATTTTAGTTCATTGCTCTGCCCAGTGGGAAAGCAGCAGAGGTGATTTGAGGAGAGAAAAAACCCAGCCCAACCTCTGCAGATTTATATGTATAGAGAATAGTGAGAGGACTGAGGGATAATAGGATTAGAATGACTCAGAATGGTAGAGTTTATTAAAACTTTATATTCCACCCACATTCAAGGGCAGGACAGCTCTTTCACTGGGGGGCCAGAACTCTTGTACTAGTACAGACCAAATATCTTTTTGTGTGTGTGTTTTCTGCAAAACTTTTGGGATTTAGGTCAAGATTTTCAAAGGAAAAAAAAAAAGGCAAAACAAACTGAAGTCCTCAGGAATGTCCATTTCTCTTTTTTTCCTTATCTGTTTTTAACACTTCTTGAAGAGCATCTTTGCTAATGTCCACAAACATGCTCAAAGCTTTAAGGATGTGGATAAGGAGCATCCATCCCAGTTTGCATTTGAGTGTGGCCAGGGCACAGTTCAGTGCAGAGCAGAGGTTTGGCAGCTGCTGTGGGGAACTTGCACCAGTGAGGAGGGACAAGTTAAGGCCACGAGGTACCTTTAGGTGGCTTTGCAAGAGCTAAGACACAATCGAGAAAATTCACCTTTGCACAATAAGCCCAGTTCTCTGTATCTCAGTATTTTCAGCAAGAGAGTTTAGTCTTGAAATCCTCTTGAAATCCTTGAAATCCTCTGGAAATCCTTACGTGTGCAATCCGTCACAACCCATCGAGGTTTTTCCCAATCGTTGTTCAACAATTTGTGTTCAAATTAATGGAGTTGAGTTCGGAGCAGGCAGAAAACTGGAATCTTCCTCACTTCAGGCGGGAACACATTTTAAAGCACATTTTAAAGGAGAACAATAAAGTTATCCTGGAAAACAGTTCCTGAGAGGCAACAATCCCCATGAGATTACTGACAAATCTTCAGCTACCTTGCAACAACAATCAGCTGATCATTTCAAACTGAAATATATCTGTGTCAGTCATATGGACCTGAAATGCATGGGTTTAGTATTCATTTTAGAGCTGGGAAATTTTGGTTAGAAAAGTGGAAGTTTTCAGCAAAAGTGTATTTTTCACTATCTGACACTGGGGGACGAGGGGATGGACCTTAAACCCCAAGGAAAAAATCTTTGCCAAATCTTAACTTTCCAACTTAAAAATGGACTAGGATGAATCTTCCAGTATTGGTTCTTGTCAAATTTTCTCCTGTCACAGGAGGAGAAAAAATAGCTGCAAACATTCCCTTCTCAGCAATGCCTGCCTGGTTTTGTGGAAAAGGAAGAGAAATGACAACTCACTTCAGGAAATGCCTTTTATATGCTTCATCTCTCACTTGTGAGAAAAAAAATAAGAGTGCTTAGGATCTAAGCACCAAGTTTTTTTCTTTCCTTCTCTTTCTGGTTTGTGTATTTAGGGGCTTTTTGCCTTTGTTGGTTTTGTTGGGATTTTTAGGAAGGAATAGTTCATAGAGCACAAAAAATGTTCCAAGTGTGTTATTCTCGGAATATTTGGTTCTTGAGTGTGTGATCTTTTCCTTGCTCAGGGCTACAGAGGCCTTTCAAACATCTGTGGTGCGTCTAAAACACACACTTTAGTGTTATTTATAATAAAGAGAAAAAAAAGCACATGGCTGCGGGCTATAAGAAATGAAGTCTTAGATTTATCTGGGCTCTTCGACATGTTGATTCCTAACTCTCCTGAAAAGGATCCTGTGCTAACTGCATTTGTGCACTAAATGCTTTAATGGGGGTTTTATTGCACTATTAAATTTAATATGACACTTCTATATAAAATAAATACATAGGCTGGAAAACAAGTAATCCCTCAGTTTTGGAACAGGATTTGATTTCAGTTCAAGTGCTTCAGATTTTATGTTGAAGACCGTAGTGATGGTGAAGAGTGTCACTGACTAAAGGAACCACCTTTCAAATCTAACAGGGGGTTTTAAATCAAACAGCACAGGACTTAAATAGAAAAGGTTCCAAAATAAGATTATAGCAATCATAGTATAATTTAATCTTGTTATTCATAGTTGGAAAATGTATAATTTAATTATGCTAAAAATCTTTGATAATCCATCCCTGCACCCTTCCAGCACCAGCTATGGATGCAGGAGACATGAGCAATATAGGGACTGGATTTCTGGCAAAAAATTCATTTATCCAGTGTTTATTCCTCCATGGATTTTAATGGTGTATTGTAGAGCTCAGCCAGGAGAAAGGAAATCATACAGGAAATACTAACTTCAGTGAAACACAGCTCCAAAGCAGAGCAGCAGCCACTGCCCACGGAGCAGCACTGACCTTCCACAGGCAAATGGAAGAAGAAAAAAGGTAAAGATGGAGTTTGGGGAGTCCGTTTAATTGGAGCTTCATTTATATTCAACCTAAAGGATGAATTATAAAAAGGAGGTGCAACTCTGGTGTGTAACATGCTCCAGAAGGTGTCTGTGGGGAGTGCAGGGCACTTGTCTATTTATAACAGTGTATGTTAAACCAGCTGCAATATTAATAATGTCAAAGAAAACCATCAGATATTCAGTGTAGAAAAATGTCTGGTTTCCCAGTTCACCAAACTTACTTTCAAAAGGTCATGTGAGGTGATTAATCATTTTTAGGACATTTTTCCTCCAAGAAAAGAATAACATTTCTCACCAGCTGCCTTTCAGTTCTTTCAGAAGTGCTCTGAGATAACTGAGATAGAATCACACCGCTTTATTATTATTTATACCTTTCTTACGCTCTTTAATTTCATCTGAAACATCTCACACATTGTATCTTCAGAACTCTGAGTCACTACTGCAGCTGCTTCTGAGATTTATACTTTTCCTGATACTAACAGCCTAATTTTGCCTCCATGAGAAATAAGATTTGCATAGAAACCAATCTCCAAAAGCTTATCTCATCTCTGGGTTTAGGCACACTGGGATTCCAGAGCCTTTTCTCATCCTGCCTTTAAGACACCATTTTGTACAGATACTTAAAGAATCAGTGAAAACTATTCTTAAAAACTCCTAGTTGGTGGGAGGGGAAGGGATTCAAGAGAATGGCAAGGCTGTGCTTTAAAGAGAGAATCAGAAATACCTCTCTCAAACTCCCTAAGCTTCCGTTTCTGGAAATGGTGGAATTAAATTATTAAACATTTCACAAGCACGTCATAGAGAGGTGATAAAAATACGGTCGCTGTGGAACTGTCAAGAAGAAGTTCTGTTAAAGCAACCTAATTTCCCTCTCTGACTGATTATGCAGCCTACATAAATGGAGAGGAAGAAGGGGAAACAGGTCTTAAAAGTTTCATACTGCTCTGGTATGACGTTCTCCACCAAAATTAGGGAATATGACGTATATTTTACTCATAAATCAGAAAATTGTTCCCTAAAAAGTTGGAGCAGAAGAAAGGGACATCCTTTTGGTTATCTGTAAATGGGAGGATGTTTCATGTGGAAGTCCTATGGAATCTGTTCTGCACCTGGCTTTATTTAATATTTTCATTGGTGACTTGACTATGGAGATACAAAGTGATGTGATAGCATTTGTAGCTAATGGGCGGGGAAAAAACCTCAAAACACTCTGGAAACCAAAACCAGAATTTTAGCTTGGTAACTTTGACAGAAGTTCTGAAATCCTTGTGGAATCATTCAACTGAAGAAAATACAAAGTGGTTTAAGAATGAATCAAGGGGAATCCTGCATAAAAAAAGGACTTTCAGAGGGATCCTCTCCCCGCACATTGGGGCTGAACACAGACAAAATAGAATCAGCATGAATCCTCGTGGAAAAAGTTGAATTCCAGTCTGGAATATATTAGTATAAGGTCACTGTTTTTCTCTGCACAGCAATGCCCTCAGCTACAATTCTGCCGTCAGATTTCGGCACTGCAATTAAAAGTCTGGTCATACTTGAGAGTTGAGAGAACTGTACTGTGTGGGAAACACAAAAGGTGAAAAGGCCCTTAAGGTGTGGGAAAAAAAGCAGGTTTTAGAAATGGAGTGAAAGAATTTAGGAACCACTGTGCAAGCTAGAAGAAGACACAAGTATAAAGTAGAGCAAGGACATTAAAACAATGGTTAGTTTCTAGGTTTGGCTGAGATAGGTTGTGAAACAGCAGAAAATATGCTTAGCAAGACAGGTAAGTTAAAACTTAATAATGGAATATTGTGCCCTATTATATAAGGCATACAAGCAAGTATTGTTTTAAAGAAGATGTACGTGTATGCAAAAGGATAGGCTAAAACAGTTGTCTGTAAATATTAGAAACTTGCTATTGGCTGAAAAGCCTTTAAGAATGCTCTGTAACAAGGATGCCTGCTGCCATGTGAGCTATGTACCATCTCCCATGTCTCAATTCTGTATATGAGATTGATGCTGGAATAAAATAATAAAAAGGCTCCTGACCTGTGTGCCCGGGCTCCCCATCCCGTTTGAGCCAGAGGAAAAGGAAAGCTCGCCAAGATACTGGAAATGAGAAGAGGTTTAAGAGCATGACTTGGAGACAAAGGTTTGGAAAAACTGTATTTGTTTAGTCCAGAAAAGAGGGGATTGAGAGTTTCAGGGGGTTGATAGATGAGGTATTGTCCAACACATTGGAAGCAGATTCATCCCTTCTTCTTTCTGTCTCAGAGGTGACAGCAGGCCTAGGAGACCACTTGAAGTTCCTCCAAACCTTATGTGTGTTTGGAAAAAAAGAGGCATGGGAACAGTGAATAACAGATACTGGATGTCCCTGTCCCGCCTGTACCCACTGGGGTGATGCTATCAGAGAGCTGAGCACAGCACAAGCACGAATCCTTCGAGCTGAAAACATCCAGAGGTCTCTGTTATTTTAGAGTCAACTTTTCCAGGAAGGCAGTTTTGGATTTTTAGCACCCATGCCAGCTCTCCATTCAGCTTTGAAAGGAGCACTCACTCTGCCATGTCATGGAAGGCAAAATGTCACCCAGGATCACTACAAGCACAGACCTTGTTGGCTTTTGAAAACCTGGGTATTCTCCTTTTAGTACTTGATGTGGGAAGAGCTCAAAGGTCTAAGATGAAAGCGGGACATAGCTACTTCTGTTATTAAAATGCCAGGCACACTAACACCTCCAGAAATTATGTTGTGGGGTTTTTTTTCCCTGAGACTGACCTGCTTGAAACAGAGCAAAATATTCAACATAAGTCAAATTATTCATTCAGCACTTTCAGTTCTTGAAACATCCTCCTTTCTTGCTCCAGGTCCAACCTGAGCCCATTCTTTTTCTTTCTCCAAGAGGATTTCTTAGGCCATCCCACATGTGATCAGTTTAAGTGTGTAATTAACACCCAACTCATCGATGCTTCAATAACCCTAAAATATTTGTAAATGCTTGACCTTACTCTATTTAGTGCAGTTTTTACATAATGTTTTCTATTTACATAAGAAATCCTAAATTTAAGGGGGATAAAAGTGACAGGAATGCAAGCCAAGCATTCAGTGGAGGGGGTTTTGGGAAAATTCTCCTGTAATGAAACCTTTGCTCAGATATCCATGTTCTGTACAGGCAAATTTCACTGCTTGACTGAAAGAGCAGGAACTGAGACATGTCTAAATCCAGGAACCACTGTCAGTGTACTCAGGGCAGAAACTCCCACTGGCAAACTCTCTGTTGAAGGTGAGGTCTAGTAAAGGAACAGAAAATGATCCAGAAAACAGGAAATGAACAGAAAACACATGAGCTAAATCATGTTTGGGATGTCACAGGGAAAAAACCCCACAACAATCTGTTTTCTCCTCATGATTCAAAACTACCTAAAAATACTGATAATTTCCCACATGGAACTTGCCTCTCGAACCTGCTGCTGTAGAGCTCTGCTGGGGCTGTTCCTGACCCCTCCACTTTTCCAGCCATGGGAGCAATTGCAGCATTTTGTGGTTCAGTGCTGCCCCTGACTGCTCTGGAGAGAACTCCTCCCATTTTCTCTCTCCAGCTCAGCCCCTGCACCAAGCAGAAAATCAGCGTCATTTCAGCAGTGCCTTTGCAAGTCCTTATTTTTCTATTTTGGTTTTTTTTTTCTTTGAAAGAATGCTCAGCTGCTGGCTGCAAATGAGGGTTTCTGGATTTGTAAATGGCTCACTGAGATTGTTCCCATCCCGTTGTCTCATTTATGGGGTCAGAAGAGAACCACAGCCACCAGTAGAGGTGGGGTGGATGTCATGGAGTGGGAGCTGAGCCACCTGATTGAGATTCAGCTGGAGCAGAGAGGACATTCTGCACCAAATCACGATGTCAAAGATAACCTGACGAGAAGCGAGAAGCATCTAAACCTTGAAATGCAATATCTCCTGACCCTGCTGGATTTCTACCAGCAAATTTCTAATTTAGAAGGAAAACTCTTGTCGGATGCAAGTGTTTGCAAGGCTGTCAAATCCTTTAGTGTCAGTGACTCTCCAGCAGCCTGTCAGTCACAATGACCTTGAGTTTTGAGTTGCTTGGATCTTCCTTTTCAATAACATTTTCCCCTGATTTTGAAATTCAAGATACCCAGAGGAGTCTGTTATGAAGAAACAAGAGTTCCTCTTGCCAAAGAAGAGTTCTGTTGTCACATTTTGCCAGAGGCTCTGGAGAAGGGAATGGGAAGCCACAGCGTATTTCTTTTTGCAGATCAAAGTGCATAAATGCAATTATTAGGATGCATTTTGCCATTATTCTTCTGCCCTGCAGAAATATTCTATGGCATAGCCAGATTTCTTCAGGAGTTCTTAGGAGCTCTGGAGGTTCACCCCACCTTTCCAGCCTGGGCTCTGCAGTTGCACATACACTTTTTGTACCTAAACAGAAAAACATTCCTGTTATTGACGAGGAATTGCTCTCCAAAACAGGGCCTGAAGGTCCAGGTGTGCAAGAAGTTGAATGTAGGTCCTGTAAGTGTGACCTTGTGACCATAATGCCCAGCTCCAGCCTTGGCAAGAGGGCAGCCAGCAGGTCCAGGCGGCATCTTTTGCCACTTATCCAGAACTTTTGACATGTTCTTTTCCCCACTTTTGTTGGTGTATTTGATCAGTGTTTTTCTGAAGAACACTCATGTTTCTACTGTTCTGGTGTCTTTCTTACTCTGCACACCATAATGCCATTTTTTTGGCTTCTCAGGGAACAGCACACTTCCTGGACTGTCTCTGTGTTTGTAATTTCTTTATGTTTTACAAGCCACCCAAACTGTCTTCAGAAATTCTTCATTTGTGTTTAAATGAAATCTGAATTTTTACTTTAAAATCCCTCCCTTCACACAGCTTCAATTTTTTTACTGTTTTGTTAGCCCTTGATTTTTTTTCTATATTTTCTTGAGGTTTCCAGAGATGCTCAATTTTTCTTTAAATAATTTCTACCATGACAGGCTATAAATTTTGTCCTAGGATCGCCACCTTCTCAAACTCCCAGCAATGTATCTGCATTTCAAATGCACTCAGCACAGTATCTAAATGCCAGCAAGGCATTTAACCTTGTCATTTTACCTGAAATTAGGTATTAAAATTTTTCCTCTTTGAGTTTTGCTATTTTGATTTATGAGTGAAACCCTCAGGTTGCAAGTTGCCATTTCAGGATTGGCTCTGAAGGTGTTCTAAAAGCACTGCAGATGGAAAGGGGAATTCTCTGCCCTAGTAAGAGTTTGCTGGAGATTATCCATATGCCAAATTATTTTGTATTTGGGCCAGACCTGATTTAAAAGGTTCACTTCATTATTTTAGAGGTGCATTTAAAAAGCCCTTCACTCATTTATTTTATTGCTTTCATTACAGGTTCTCCAACCCTCTTGCTGGATCCTTAAAGAGATAAAATGATATGTCACACCCTCAAGATCCTGACAGGCACAGGATTGACAGGCACTGAGTGCCTGCCAGCCAAAGCTGTCACAAGTTCTTAAATGTCATGAGGAACAAGGAGGGTCTTTTTCCTTTTATTTTGCCCTCTTTTTATGGATTTTATGACCCTATATGCACAGAAGTCTATTGCAAACAGGGACATGTTTCCCCCTTGCCAAACTGGATCCATTCTGTCAAGGCCTCAGTAGGATGCTGTTAATAAAACCCCTGGCCATTTGTTTGAAATGGTTTTGTCTCCTCCTCTTCCTTGTTGCTTACCAGGCTTCTCTACATTTGTTTATTCATTGGACCACTGCAAATTTTTGTACTATTCTTGTCTTACACAAGACCTTTTAAAAGTCTGTTACCACAGCAAGTCTTTCCCTGGAGAGAGGCCATTTCTTCTGTGCCACTGAAGAGCTCTCTCAGGATGCAAACCTGTCCCACAGGAGCCTAACAACTGGATTCATTTCAGTACCTTTATATTGACTTATTTTAGATTCCTTCTAATTCTAAAAGGATGTTGAGTCTTTCTGTCTAAAGCTTGAACATAAGTTTAGGACATTCTCTTCATTTGATGAAGTTCTCTTATGAACAGAAAGGTGCGAGTTTTGCCCATCTTCATAGAGTTCAGGTATCTCTGGTGAAGAACTTGGACTCAGAAGGATTCGGTCTATATTACTAAAAAAATGATTTAAGGCACACATTGAGACGGTCCCTGCAAAATGCAAGTGCTCTTCTCCCCAGCCTTGAAAGCTTTGCCAAACCTTTTCTGTCAACTCAAGAGAATCAAAACTTCATCTCACTGAAAACACATGAAGCCTGACATGGTCAAAGGCCAAGGTTTCTCACTTGGCAGAATGGACAAGTTAAGTATTCTGTTTCCATGCTTTTTATAATATCCCCAGGCTGCACGTTATGTCCATCGAGGGGCTCTCAGGAGAGACATCACTTGCAGAGATGTGAATATTACTGGAAATGCCATTCAAAAGAGGCCTGGCTTTGCCTTCCTGTGAAGGCATTAAGGTATAACAAATAAAAAAGGTACAGCCACAATCTAAATGATTGCAACGTCTTTGCCAAAAATGACCCAAAGGGCTTTTGGCAAAGGGGCATAATTTTCTTAAGTGGTTGATAGTGCACCAGGGAGCCTTTCTTTATTTCTGACACTCAGACCTCGCCACCTGAATACAGAATTGCAAGCACAGGGGAAAGTTCCTGTACGATTTTATTTTATCTACTGCACTTCTGGTGTCCCAGTGTAGCAAAATCACTGTCTGAAATCACAGAGTCAGTAGAAAAGCCCTTTAAGATCATTGATCCCAGCCATTCCCCAGCACTGCCAAGGCCACCACTGACCCGTGTCCCCAAGTGCCACATCCACGTGGCTTCTAAATCTCTCCAGGGATGGGGACTCCACCACTGCCCTGGGCAGCTGTGCCAGTGCTCCCAGTTTTGCAGTAACATCAGCTGTGAATTCTATAAAAACCTTCCCGTTTCAGTAATTTTGATCTCTACAAGGGAGCCAAAGCCAAAATTCTACAGCATCCTTTGAAGCTACGTGAGTCAAATGGGGCATGGAGGCATTTAAACCCGAGCAAAGAATGGATCTGTACTCTGGTGCTTTTCCAGAAGCCCAAATGTGTATTCTCTTATTTATTTTCAGGATTCTTTCTGTGATCTTTTCAACAGGATACTTTGAACTTTTGTATCTTTCCTAGCTACACTTTTTATGGATCATCACAAGGCTCAAAGAGGAGATTTTCATCTCCTACTCCACCACAGATTTCCCACTGTTGGCACCCACTCCTTCAGCTGATACATCCCAGCCAGAGTTTTTCTAGGCTGGGCAGAACAGGCTGATCTGTGTCTTTATGTCAGTCTGCACTTGTGCCAAAGCAAATTAGGACTTTGGTTGGGTCCTTGATGGCCCTTGATAATCTCTTCTTGCTAATTCCCAGTATGTGCAAACAAGTCTGTGCCCAGAGAAGCCTGACACTGAAATCTCCAGATAACATGCCCTGTTCCCAGCGTGTTTTGTCTTCCTGTCAGGGTCAAAATGAAAACCTTCAGGAGCCTCCATCCTTTGTTTTCTTGCTGCAGCAGCAGCACCAGGATTTCACCCAAGGGACTGCCAGTTTAATAAATCGGGAGGGTTCTCTAGCAACTACCAAGAACGAGCCTTTGGTGGAGGGTGGAAGCTGGGCTGGGTCAGCTCCAGGGCTCTGAGCAACTTTTCACTGCAGGAACTGTCACCCATTTTCACACTCCCAGCTATTCCTTCCTCTCAGCCCTTCCCCTACAGTGTTGCTGGTCCAAGTCCCTGTAATTAAAATACTGAGTAAACGCTTTTCATCACACCATTAGGAAAAGGGTTTTCCCCCAGAGGGTGCTGGGGCACTGAACAGGCTCCCCAGGGAATGGTCACAGCCCTAAGCCTGACAGAGTTCAAGAGGTGTTTGGACAACACTCTCAGGCACAGGGTGGGATTGTTGGGGTGTCTGTGCAGGGCAGGAGTTGGACTCAATGATCCTTGTGGGTCCCTTCCAGCTCAGGACATTCCATGATTCTATGATGACCTCCCAGTTCTTGTACTAAGTGACACCACTGGGCTTCGTTCTTCTTTTTCTTCTGTTCTTCCCTGTTCCACTGTGCTTGGTTCGATTCAGAGTTGGGTTTTTTCCTGGAATGGACAACAGAAAGGGATGAGGTGGTTTTGATATGGACATTTTTGCATCCCTCTAATGTTTTCAGTAATCTCCAGCCTGGCTCCTCCTCAAAATCACATACACATATGCTGTACATATCATTTACTCCAAGTATTTATTTCTGCTGTTATTTGCAAAAGTCAAAGATCCTCAGCTGGAAAATACCTGTAGAGCAAAGTCTCTGCCATGGAGACACAAGAAAAGCAAAGATTAAATTAAAGGAGGATGAAGTTAGTGAGGCTAAAAGGCTTTTGAAAGCCGGGACAGAATGTGTGTGTGTGAACAAAAGAACAATACATAAAGCTAACAGCATGCTCAGGGTGTTAGTTCTTACTCACTTATTTCTACTGAATTATTTGTCAAAAAAATAATACTTCTTCAAACTTCTTCCCCCTCTTTAAATCCCAGTCACACTCACTTCTGCTGTGCGCCAAGATTGATTATTCACTCCATTGTCATTGCCTCTTATTCTCTGAATTCTGACCTTTTCTTTTAATTCAAGGAAATTCCTGCTACAGACTAGAAAAAAATAGTTCCATGTTCTAAGAGATGACTCATTTCTTTGCTGCCACATCAGCTGCCATGGCATATTTAACTTTGAAATATTACTGGAACAGGGAGGAGAAAAGAAAGATGTGGATCAAAAGGTCATTAGTAACTAATGTTTTAGGAAGGAACAGGTGAATGTCATGAGAGTAAAGTTAAAAAAGGGATGTGAAAAGGTTCCCTGATAAAAATTGAAAGGGTCAGCAGCAAGAAATGATGGGTTGTCTTTAGGGAAGATCACAAAGACGACAAACCAACTTGAATGCATTAAATTAAGAGAACCAGTAAGATGATCAGTATTCTCCCAAATCCAAAGAGATCCATGCCAAGCTCAAACCCTTTGGACAGCAGCACAGCTCTAAGTGACAGGAGGAAGATTATGAAACTCAACCACAAGTCAGGCAGGAAATGTACCAAGAGCAATGAAAAAAAAAGAAAAAGAGATCAACACTGGAGACTCTTATTTCAAGAAGCTTTTTCAATATGTGAGGAACAACTCACCCCTCCCCTGCTCAGCTGGTGATTGCTCTGAGCACTACCTGGAATTCATGGAAGATGATGAGCTTCTAGAAGCAAGGAAATGATAATGAGTGTTCATCAGAACTACACCTCTCTGACACTGGAAAGACAAAGGAGGAGAAAGTTTTGTTCCCAGGACTGAATTTCTTTCTTATTTCCAAGAACCTGGATGCCAAGAAAGGAAGAAGTTTGCTTGTTGGGCTGTGTCCTACCAAACTCACAAAACCATAAAATGTAAGGTTGCAGTGTGATTGTGATCCCAGAGAGAAGTTTAGGACTGTGGTCATATTGGGAAATGTGAAGGTGGATTAGGCACGGCACTATTTGGAGCATTCAGATGAAAAAAATATACATGTTTTAGTAATTTTTCCCACTTGGTGGCAGAGGGACAGTGTCTGCCTGGGAAAGGGGGAACACAGAAGTGATTTTAAAAATGCATACTGTACAATCCACAGTGGAAATAACAGATGGGAAGCCCTCACTGAGGAAAGGTGATGGAGTTTTAAAAGAGCAAAAATATGGTTTATAAATTTGACTGGATCAGAGACAAAAGTCACACCCCTTCTAAATCAATGCTCTTAACATGACTGACTCTTGCAATAAGTTATGGGCTATCTTCAGACATCACCTGGTACTGAGTAATGATCTCAAAGCCTTCTTTTCCTCTCCTAGTATCTTTTAGGCATTTAATCATGAGGAAAAAAAGCTTCATAGAATCAATATTACCTCAAAACTCCCTTTTCAAGCCTATTCCCAAACTGTAGTCCACAATTTCAGCTGTTCCACAAAGAAAAACCACAGGTTCAAAATAAAATCACAGAATCCTACAATGATTTGGGATGGAAGGGACTTTAAACAGACATCATTCTATCCCTCTGCCATGGGCAGGGACACCTTCCACTAGCCCAGGTTGCTCCAAGCCCCATCCAACCTGGCCTTGGACACTTCCAGGGATCCAGGGGCAGCCACAGCTTCTCTTGTCTCTTTGGACACCAAAAATTGCCCTCTGGCAGTGGTTGTTCAGTGACCATATTTTATTCATTAAAACAACAAAATAACTTACAGCAAGCATCCTAAAGATGAAACTGGAGATCTGTTATAACTAAATCTCCAAACAGAACCAGTCACAATAGCAAAAAAAAAAAAGTTTTCATGTCAAAATCCCAACTTTACAATGGTGAAAGAGTTTGCCTACCAAGATTTAGAGGTGCCATTTGAGTTTCTTTACAAGAAGGTATAATGAAGGCATTACTTTCACAATTTACTGCACAATATACCAAAACAGTGAGTTAAAGCTCATTAACTCAGCTACACAGGCAAATTAGGTGGGTCTCAACAGCTTTGACCTGACAAAATCTGCAGTTTATCTACATAGACCCTTAATTTATCAGACGCTTGTCTGTCTAATACAAAAGCAAGGTCAAGCTAACAGTGTTATTGTTGAAAAGTTCTGTGTGGATAATCCGTGTCACACACGCACACCAGGAGAGCAGGAAGGTAACTCCACACGTCCTTGTAAAAACACCTCAGACTGTGTCCCACACCATGGCTGAGCCTAAAGAACAAACTTCCCATGGAAACAGGGCTAATTTAATCCGAGGTCCTAAGGAATGGCTGCATCCTGTGAAGATGGTGTGGAGGACATGAGGCACACCCGGGGCTGCTGAACTGAGATTCAGGCAGGCCAAGCCCCAGGCAGTCTTGGAGAGTTTGTCTGCCACGTGCTGCCTTCACTCATTTCTTCCTGCTGCTGTTCATCTCTTCACCCTCCCTCTTTGCTTTGTAGACTTTGCAATTCCTGTTGTATCAAAAGAGTTTTGCTTAATTAATTAGTGTTTGCAAAAGAGGGGATGTGGCAAATTCTGCTGTAAGTCTTTTAAAATTGCCTGATTAAGATGCAAAGCACAGCCAGAACAGCTGTCAGAACAAACTCCTGTGCTGTCGATGCCCTGACAATGCAGAAGACAACTCTGGATACAAATTCATCAGCAATTAGTGCTTCCTTGAGTCACAAAATAAATTCTAAAAATTGCCTCAATGAAATGATTCCCTGCATCTGTTTTTGTTGTCAGATCATTCAGTAAAGGCCCTGTACTGCTTCTCTGGGTAGTTTCATATCTTCTGAGCCAGCAGTTAGCCAAAGTCAGTGAGATTATCAAAGAGATAATTAATTTATCAGCTACTTGCTGCTGTGAAACATTTTCCTGTTGGAAGAGTCATTCTGGGTCAGGCTTTTTCACGAAGATAACAAAGAATCAGGTGGACCAAAACCTCAAGTTGACATAAAGTCATTGTCTCCCACTGAGTTCAGACTCACACTGACTGACACCAGCAGAACTGGTCCATTTTGTTTTCCAGTACCAATTAAGAAGCTGAAAAACTCACACCGTTTGCTGGATCATAAAAATTTCCACTTCTTTGCTTTTTTCCCCCCTCTATTACTTAAAAATTCCTTAATTCACAATAGTAACACCATTCTAGACTACTTCATTTTCTGCAACTGCCCCATGCTGAAATCCCAGGGTAAGCTGCTTGGAAGTTTTGACTGGAACACTTTACGATCTTTTTTAAATTGCTGTGAATGGAATCACAGGGGAACACAGCTTGAAGAACCTGAGCTGATACATGGCCAATGAAGCAATAACCATCATTCTAACCTTAAAAGACTTTCAGAAGAATAGTTAATCTTTACAGGATCCAACCATTCCTTATGACCTTGGATTAAATTAGCCCTGTTTCCATGGGAAGCTTATTCTTTAGGCCCGGCCGTTGCTGGCTGCCTTTACATTTATTTACAATAGCACCCGGAGTCTTCAACTGAGTTCCCATTATGTTTAAGTGCTGCAGCACCTCATGAATGTAACAAATGAAAGTGCTTTAGGGGATGCAGAATAATACCAGAAAAATGTGTTTAAGAATAATCAGTGAATGTCTGTTTTAAAGGCAAATGGCTTTTATGAAGGATATGTATAGACACATATCTAAATACTTTAATACATTAGTGAAGGAGCTCCTCTTTCTCTTCAAAATTCTTCTCTGTTACTGTGAGTGTGGTGCTTTTCTTACTCCCTGCCTTGCATACATGAACAGAATTATTTCTCTTTCCATTTGATTCCACTGAGCAGAAGTGGATTTAACCCTTCTGACAATTCAGGACCAATCTTCCCCAAGACAGAGACAAGAGTATTTTTTTCATACAGGTAGATGCAAAACCCACGGACCTCAAAGAATTTGGGTCCTGGGTTTTTTACAGTTGCTTTCCATACTACCATATTCCTGTTGCTGACTTTGGCTGAATGACCAGCTAACTCCTCCTGGGACATTCATATCTTCAATCTTATTTTAAGTTCTAATTTTAAATTAAAATAGAGACTTCTCTCTCGTATTGTCCCAAATACGTCAGAGGGAGCTGGCATCTGTGTACACAAGCGTGAATAAGTTCATCCGTGAAGGTAAAGGAAACTTAATAATTGGTTTACAGAAAGAACTGTAACAAAGACCACAACATGGTCTTGTAAAAAGTGTCTCCTCATCTTTCTTGTAGGCTTGCTCCAGGTACTTAAAAACACGGAAAAGGAGAAAATAGAATCACAGAGTGAGCTTTTTTGACTTCCACTGCTAGCAACACACTAGGAAAAAACCCACCAAATTTTTCTAAATATCTAGGAGACAAATAAACCACTGAATTGTCTTTTATGAAGAGAATGTCAAGGCACTTTTCTTTCTGTAATATGTTAATGTAGAGATGACACAAGAAGCAGTGCAATATTTATCTTTATTTTTTGGAAAGACTTCTGTCAAGACAGAGTCTGTTTGTAGCTATTGAGGAATGTAAAAAAAAGGAGAGTGGAACATTTGGTCAGACAACAGGTAAAAACTTCAGAGTGAACATATTTAAGCAGCAAAAACAGACAAGTTTTGTGTTTATCATCAGAGAATTTTAATAACAAACACCTAGAAAGTCATCTGTGGTGCAAATAGAGGTGACCATGTCTTGGAGAAGGGGAGAGAAGGTCCCTTATGGGTGCTTTTAGCTACAGCTCTGGGGGGCAATATTTGAAACTAAATATAAGGAATCTTCAAAATGTTAGTATTCAATCAGGTTTTATTGGATATATCAAACTTTTTTCTGCTGCCTGCCACTAGTTAAACACCAGCAGCTCCTATTCCTCATTCCCCTTCCCCGATAACACACGCACAAGGTATTTTCCATCTTAAGATGAGCCTCACACAATTCCAAAAGACAAATCTATACACCCTGCTCTGGCTCAAACAGCAGCTTTGATGGAGATGTCAAACTTTGGGATATCAGCAATAGCTGACACAAATCCTATCTCCTGCTCAGAAATATAGGAGAGGATGTGCGGGACAAAACGGGAATAAAACGTCAGGAGTAGGTAGCGAGGACTGAAAATGGTTTGATTAGAAGAGCAAAAGGAGCTGTTATTCTACCTCTCATAAAAAATACAAAAGAACATCCTGAAGTATATTACAGAATCACAAGGGGTTCAGAAATTGGTTATGAAAATGATCAGGGTGCTGGAATAAAAATTTCATAAAAAGAGATTGAAAGATTGTAGGATTGTTTACAGAAGAGATGAACACAAGGAGTTATGATGAAAATATATTAAATTTTGAGAAGTTAAAGGAAAGAGCTGCTTATTCTTCATTTTGCTGTATCTAAAATCTCAAAAAGAAACGTCCATAAAGTTCTCCAGATTATAAATGTCATTAATGGAAGTGCTGCTTCTTGAAACAGGTAAACCAGTTATGGTTTACTACTGCTGAAGTGTGGTATTGAGGATATATGAAAATAAACATTAAATATTGGTAAACTATACTAATGATAATTACAGCAATAATTGCTCTGTTTTACCTCAGAAAAGCATTGTTTTTCCAAGAAATAAGCCTAAATTTGCATCTCTGTCTAACAGTTGAAATGCAGCTCAGAGTTATCCCCATTACCGTGGATTTCAGGGGTATCCTTGCACAAAATTCGTGATGGTTACATGTGAGCAGATGAACATAATGGACAAATTAAAATGTAATTTGGTTTTTGCTTTTCCCTTCTGCTATTACCAGAGTGTGAAACAGTCCTAGCCACATTCAGGATCAGTTTGCTCTGCCACACTCCCCTGTCTCTGCCTGTTGAAGCAGCATCTTCTTTTGCAACACATTTTATTACTGCAGGATTCTCATAGGGGAAGAAAATTATATTAATTTCATCTTCATGTTCTTCCTCTAAACACACTCAACGAATAAATCACAAGAAAAAAAATTGTTCAGGTATTCAAAATGAAAATGAATTTAAAAATGCAGGTCCACAGAGCTTCTTTTTTTTTTTCAGAAAAACCACCTTTCATGGGATGAAATTCCTTTCCAAGCTCCTATTTCTCTCACTAGCTATCAAAGTGTCCCAGTGCTTTGTCTTCTCTACTTGTGTCATAGTTATATTGTCCAGTTTAGGTAAGTTAAATTAATATCAGATTAACTGGTAACAGCAGCACCAGTGGCCATTAATTATTTAAGTGTGTACATTCATAATAGCAAATGCAATGGTGAAATCCAGATTTGCTTCCTGACACCTTGGTGTTCAAGCTTTGGGCATTCCAATCGCCATGGGCTTGTTTCTGGCCTCAGATAAATTTATTTGGTCGTGCAAATTTCATTCAGGTTTTCACCCAAACGAGACTCTGGGTGCCAGGTCGGGCCTTGGCACCTCTGTTTGAACAGCCATGCACCAGGCAGGAGCAATAAGTGATGTAATTATATACTGGGGGTGTGGAATCAAGCCCTGCAGCTCTCCCTAGAGATTTATATTACCCTGATGAAATTATACTCATCTACAAGGTTATGGAATAATTAATAACATCAATCAGTAAGTGAAGGAATTTAACACTCAGGAAGGCTTATGGTCAGAGTAAATGATCAGAAACAGCAATTTGGGTAATTAATGACAAACAAGATGATCATTACACAGAAACTATTTAAAAATTACAGCACCTCAGTGTCTAAAATAATTTTGGTAAAATATCCAATTAAAAAGTGATCAAAGCTGCACTAAAGGTCAAACTGAACTTCTAAAAGCACAAACCCAATTTGGAAATAGAGTTTCCCTTAAGAACAAAATTGCTGGGATTGGCAGGGGTTTTCACTTTCATTTAGGATTTTTAA
>WEIT01035342.1:22347-56483 GCA_013389985.1 Dryoscopus gambensis
TAAAAAAAAAAAAAAGTATTTGTAACTGTTAAGTAATCTTGGCTTTTCAGGTTTTTTCAGAACTAAGTGTTTGCTCATAACTCTTTTAATTATCTGCTAATCAAGGAGAGGTGAACTGAGGGAATAACTATGGTGCAAATGGTTTGTTAAGGTGTTTAATAACTAGTGTGCTTTTATCAATGTGCTGCTCCTGGCTTTATTTTATTTGTCAGTTGTATCATCTCTTTCCTACCCAAATGCCCTGTAGGTCACCTGAATTTATTCTGACCTCCACTGCATCTTGTAGTAACCTGTGAAGAATTAGATAGCTTGTAATTCATGATTTTAGTGCTCCAGTACTTGGATATTCAGTGTCTCAGGGTGGGAAATGACAAAGATATTTATGACAAAACCAACACCTTTGGTTACCTGCAGGGTATGAAAGGGGACAAAGCTTCTGTGGGACATTTCAAGCTTGTGTTAAGTTCTTTAGGGACTCCCAGGTTTTTACATAAAGACATTGGGAGATAAAGCATGAAGAAAACAGGTTTCCTGACCTTTGAATCCTTAGCTTTTTCTTGAATAATTTCAATAATAATTTAATAGGAATTTTTCCCTTTTCTGTTGGTCACAATGTCCTTGCGTAGCTGCTGTAGTAGAGAAATGAGTATTTGTTCCTATCACTGCGTCCTAATGTAGAAATGATGCCCCTAAGCTGTGAAGGCAAAACCTGCTGCAGCTTTTCTCATCTTCTCTTAGTAAGGTGAAAGAAAACCTGCAAAATATTTTTCCCGTATGGGCATAAGTGAAAATGCTGAAGCTCAAGTTGTTTTAAGTCAAAAAGTTGGTTTTTCATCCAGCTGATCTGCTGCAGGTCCCCCCGTCAGCCCCTTTGGTGCCTGCGTTCCTTCCCTGAACATCTCTCAGGTGGCATCAAAGTGAAATTTGACAGATGCATTTTGCTAATCTGAATTTTAAAAATGCTTTGAGGCATTTCCTTCTCTAGGGGTAAGGAAAGCTGTTCAGATAGTCCTGGTTTACTTTTTGGAAATACAAATGGCACTGAACTCCATAGCTAAGCTTCTATTCAAGACATCTCCCAGTGGTTTAAGAGTCTGATATGAATTTGCATATGCATTGCACTGTCTAAATTCTGAGAAAATTACCCGAAACATCAGACTGGTGAACAAATTGAGCAGAATTTGGAGAAATGTTATTTGTTTGTTTGTTTTTTTCCTTAAAGGCTCAATTGAACAGCACTAAACACACTGGTGGTAATAATTAAACTAGCCATCATCCTAAAATTTAGCTTGACAATTCACATTCCGCCCTGACTGAAAAAGATAAATGTATCAGAAAATTTGTAAAGAACTTGGTTGGTAACCTGTATGAGATGAAAACTTGGTTTTCCTCAATATAAATAAGAGTTAGGGAAAAGGAGAAATAAGTTCCCTGCTTACTGGCTCGAGGTGGTGAACTTGGGAGTGTCCTGACCCTTACATGAGATCAAACATTGTGTGTTGGAGGAACCTGAGCCTGTACAAAGCAAAACACAGCACCTGAAAATATTTTCTTATCAAATTAATGTGGAGATTTGAGGGGAAAAAAATATTCATTTGATGCTCAGGTGTGCAGAGGGTAATTCAACTTTAGGCTCCTGGGCACAGCTGTGAGTCCCCCAAGTTAAAGGCAAGTGGGTCAGTAACAGGGGACTGCAAAATTCAGTGTTGTGTGGAATTCAGCCCCTGTTCCCAAGCCCTTCACATGAGTGTCTGTCTACCAAGAGCTGGGAAGAGTTGCCCCATCTTCTGCTTCAACAAGCATTTATATTCCAGGCTGTCTTGTTTGCTCATATTCCTGTTGTTCATATTTGGCTTAAAACTCTCTTACGAATTGAATACGGAGGTTGAAGTAAGGTTATTTATTACCAAGGCTTTATTACTGGTCACTAATTGTCCTAGGTTACAGTGTAAGATGTACCCAAAAGTTTGTATTCTATTTACCATATTCGTAAGTTGTTAAACCCGGTGGGACAGTGTTCCCCACCTCCTTGATGACTCATCCCTGATAAACTCATGGGGTTATCTCTTGTTANNNNCACTGGATTCCCAGAGGAAGACCAGACCCTTCTACACCGCCACTGGACCTTCAGAGGAAGATTAGACCTTTTCTACAGAGTCACTGCCTCAACAGAACCATCACTCCAGGAGGACTGCAGCCACCATTTGATTGGACTGCTGCCAACCCCCTGACTGTCAGGGGGTCAGGTTTGTACCCTGACTCTGTCAGTGGGTTGGTTTTTTTTGGTACTATTACATTCATTTTATTTTTCCTATTAAATTGTATTTCTGACTTGAAGTCTCTCACTAGTTTGCTTTCAAACTAGTACACTAATTCACCTGAACACACAGAATGGTGTATTCCCTGTGGATTACTGGCTTGTTGAACAGCAGGGAGCACTTTTTTTTTTTTTTTTTTTTTAAATTTCCAGAGCACTTTGAATCCTTCAGGCAAATCTGCATGTGGAGTTAGTGATGGGATTGCAGGCAAAACTGGCCACCTCTGCTCTGGGATCTTCCTAACTGCTGCCTCTCCGTGGTGGTGAGAGCCCTTCCTTGTTTGCCTGTCAGCACATGTCCCAAAAGAAGATTCAGTTGGCTACGTGTTCTTCAAAGAAGGGGGACAGAGGGTGGGGAAAAAGATGGTTTGGAGAAAGAGGCTGTCACCATTTGGGACTACACAGCAGGCCATTTGCTAGACAATTTCCCCTGGACCTGAGAGTCATTAACAGGTCATGTCCAATTTCTCTTCCTCTGCTGCTCTTCCATAGGAGAAACGGGCTAGATCCATGCTATCAATTCTTTCTTTATAAACAAAATATTTGCCTTAAAATTCTTGACATTTCTGAGAATCTTGAGCTGAGGATGTGTGTGAATTGCTCTTTCTGTGCTTGTTTTGATGCCTCCCTCGCATCCTGCATCTGATTATTTCTAATTGAAGCACCGACCCCACAGCACTGCCCATCCAGCTGTGGGCTGTCCTAAACATCTGCCTGACCTTGCTGCCACGTACAGGCTGCTGTGACACGAGCACTGTGAAGGGCAAAGGGGATTTGTGGACCCTCCCTTGCTTCACGTTCTGTCTGGGTTTCTACCCAGAGAACTTTTAAATGATCTCACGTACCTGGCAGGTCTCTGTTGTGCAGCTTTGAGCAAAGACTGCCTGAGAAGCCCCAAGTCCTCAGCTGCCCACTTGCTGTGCTCCTGGAGAACATGATGTATTTTGTATGGAGAATAATTCTCTGGCCCTCTTTGACCCAACCAGAACATGGTGGGCAGGGTGCCGAATGCACGTTCCCATGACGCACATGTTTATTAAAATCTTCCTCAGCCTCGCAGCTCTTGGTGAAATTTATCACGCTCCAGGTCATGGCCCCAATTTCTTCAAGAGGGGGAAATGTGAGATTACTGCTAAGGCTTTTGGGAAGTCCTGCACAGTTTTAGTGAAGGAGTATTTGCTGACACGACAGCTGTCAGCTGTAACACCAAGGGATGTTTTCAGGCATAACAAACTTGTCTGTGTTGTCTGAAAGACCTTCTAGATTTTTTTTCCCCCCACAGTTGCAAAGTTATGGGTGAATAATGCACAGGGAGGGTTTTCCAGTGCACGCCAATGAATGAAAACTGCCAAGGACACTCTTTAAATTCTCAGTATTTCTTTTTTTACCACAGACCGCCTTCTTCATCGTCACAAAAGACCTGGTTTCCATCACTTTCTCCTTGTTTGTGACAATCATATAAATACAGAATGGCTTGTGTTGGAAGAGACCTTCAAGACCTTAAAGTTCCAAGCCCTGCCATGCACAGGGACCCCTTCCACTATCCCAGGTTCCTCCAAGCTCCCTCCAACCTGGCCTTGGACACTTCCAGGGATCCAGGGGCAGCCACAGCTTCTCTGGGCACCCTGTGCCAGGACCTCACCACCCTCACAGGGAAGAATTCCTTCCTAAGATGCAGCAGTGCTCTACCACAACCTTTTTTAGGATGTCACCATCTGGATTTACACCATAAAAGGACAGGATATCTCTCAGTGCTTCCATACTGATGCATTTTTGCAGCCACCTTGCAGTGCATCTAAGAGAGAATGAACCACTGGCAGGAAGCTCAGGGTGATCCAGCATGAGTTTTGACTCCTGGAACTTCAGTTCCAATGTTGGGTTGTTCCAGCATTCCTGAATCCACAATTATTAGTCTACAATTAAATTACCAACAAATAAGTAAAGATAAAGTGAGGGTCCTAGGGTCAGAACGTAAATTAAAAGAATTCCACATGTTTATCCCTTAATATTGTGCCACTGAAATTGAGACTTTTAAAAGTCTTGCTTGTTTTTAATAAGAAAGCCTGGCAACAACATTGTCCCCTTTGTCCCAAATCTTCATTTACGTGTATTTTGAGATTTTTTTTTCCCCCCCAAATTATGAAGATCTGAGTGATTATTTTCCTTGCACCCTCTGGTGGCTGCAGCTTCCTCTCTGGTCAGTGGAGAGCAGCAGCCTGACAAAAGCTGGTGTTACTGCATCACTGCTGTCCTTCCTATGGCCATAAACACTCCAGGAGCTCCTGGACCAGAGCTAGGGTCAAGGAGGAAAAGAAATTCAAGACTAGAACCACAGGATTCAATTCCATATGACTCTATCTCCTTTAGAAATATATTTGGGAAGCTTGTGAATCACAATAAAGGACCTAAAATATAATCAAGATGTACCTTCTTTCTCCAGGTACAGCACGATTCTGTGAAGACTTGGAATGGAAGTTGCATCAGCTTCAGAGTTTGGTTGTACAGCTTTCACTCAGGGCATTTTTCCTGACTCCAGTGAGATATATTTTTTCCTTCACTTTTACAGAAGAATACAATTGATTTGCAGCTTTAAACACTGCACGTAGGTGCTAAGGGGAATTTTTTGGGCGTGAATCTCAGCTGTAAGGTGCTGTGCCAGTACCTTAACAGTGAATAAACATATACACTTTTTATCTAATGTTTAGGTGAAATATTTTTACTTTATGGAAGTGGCAATCTGGGATGACTCTGCGCATCACACAGCACTTAAACTTTCTCTGTGATCAGCTGCAAGCACTGATGTTTGAATATTGTGCTAGAGCTGGGGAAAGCCTGCGAGGGTTAAAATCAGCTTTGCCTTTGCAAGAGAGGGTTCAGCAGGGCTTAACTTAATCTGTTACTCAGAGGGATTTAGTAGCCCAGGCTGGGCTCTGCTGCAGTCAAGCAGTCTGGGGGCCTGAGCTGTTTGTTTTCAACAACCACTGCCAGGGTTGCTGGTGGCTCTCAGGGACTCTGTGTGCAGCTTTCCATCCATGCTCACACCAGACCAGCATCACTCTGGCCTCGGGTTCTCCTCACCAGTTATGAATTATGTTGATACAGAACTGGGGAGTGGCTGAGACCTCAGAGGGTTGTGTGGCCCTTCAGAGGGACCTTAACGGGTTGGAGAGAGGGGCAGAGAGGAACATCCTGAAATTCAGTTCTCCAGGCTGAGCCCCCAGCTACCTCAGCCACTCCTGGTGCTCCAGACCCTTCTCCAGCTCTGTTCCCTTCTCTGGACCACACTCCAGCTCTTCCATGTTTTCTTGTTGTGAGAGGCCCAAAACTGATCATGTTAAACTCTCTGGCCTCCCTTGCAAAGAAAGGTCACACATCTGCCTTTATTGTTCCCACTTCTGGTCTATTCATGGGTTCCTGGTAGAATTTCTACCAGGCAGAGCAGATGTCAAGGTTTATTTCACTCCAAGCAGAGAAATTGATTTGCTCCTGTATGAACATCTCAGAAATAGATAAGTTTATTGCCCACATTAAGAGCAAACTTGAAAGTTAAAAACATATGGAGTTTCTGTGTTATTGCAATAAAAATGCAGCGAGCTGTGAATTTCTTTTCACATATGTGGGGGTATTTCTACTGTTCAGTTCTCAGCTTTATTTTGACAGAATAAAATGCTCAGAATCTTCCTTCCATAAGAAAAGGGCATCATCAGAAGGAGAAACCTGGTGAGTCCAGAGAAGGCACCAAGTTGATCAGAGGTTTTGAGCACCTCTGCTGTGAGGAAAGGCTGAGAGAATTGGGATTGTTCTGCCTGGAGAAGAGAAGGATCTGAGGTCACCTAACTGTGGCCTTCTGGTGCTTGAAGGGATCCTTAAAGAAAGACAGACAGGGACATTTTACAAGGGTCTGGAGTGACAGGAGGAGAAAGGTCTTCACACTGACAGAGGGCAGGGTGAGATGGGATACTGGGAAGAAATTCTTCTGGTGAGGCCCTGGCTCGGGTTGCCCAGAGAAGCTGTGGCTGCCCCTGGATCCCTGGAAGTGTCCAAGGCCAAGTTCGACGGGGCTTGGAGCACCCTGGGGTAATGGAAATCATCCCTGCCCACAGCAGGGATTTGGAACAAAATGGTCTTTATGGTCTCTCCCAACCCAAACCATTCCATGGTGTTCCTGGTGGGGGTTTTTTGCATCACGCTTTAACTGTGAATTCCACAGAAATGCTCACAGAGCTATGGACACATCTGCATCTCTTAAATGGGCTCGCTGTCCTGGGAAGGAGGGAAACACTGGTGAGGTGCATCTGGTCAGTGGGAGGACACAGAGATTCCCCCTGGGCAGGACTAGTGAGATAAGAGTTTGCCCTTTCCTCTAAACACCCCATAGCAACGTTTATCCACTCTCAACATTTTCCATTCCAACCCCAAACCCTCTTGGTCCCTGCATCCCCTAACAAGTTCCGTACCCCAGCAGGCAGCAACACCTGCTATCTTCCACAGCACACTGGAGAAAGGGCTTTTTTGGTTGGCTGGCTGTGCTGGATTTCACAAGGTCAGTGGTCTTAATCCCTCTCCTTATCCCAGTCACAAAAATCTGCTCTTTCCCAGCTCGGTGGGAGCCTCCACCTGGCATCCTTGCAGGGCCTTTAGTTTGAGTCACCTCTGCTCGGTGCACAAAACAGGCTATGAGCAAATAGCTATTCATTAAAGGATGCACTGACTCCGTGTGCAAGTTGTAAACACTGTCAAAAACAATTTCCTAATGCACGTTCAGAGGTGGGAGGAATAAAGATTTCCTGGGCAAATCTTAATGTTGCTTATTATTGCTATTTTTTTTTTCTATAGCCCCCATTGTACATGAAAATTTTCTCTTTCTGCTCAAACACATTAGCAGGTCATTCAGGGCTCCTTGTTATGATTTTTTTACCTTTTTCATAAATGCCAGCAATCTTTCCTTATTTCAAAAGCTTTAGTTATCTCTCAGGGAGGGAAGGGGTGGCATTTCTTGGTAAAGTAAATTCAGTAAAGAACCTGAAAGCCTATTGACTGAGAGCTATTCAAAGGTTTTATTTTTAAAATGTGAATAATCTGATATATATATACCTGAATCCTAAGAACAGAATTAGCTTGTAATTCAACACTAGTTTTTCATTAGTTTCAGCAAAATAGTTTAATTTTAAGAAAGAAAAAAAGAAAAAGCCATTCCTATTGCATGCATGACTTTATCACTGAGCCAGCAGGGTTTTCTCACAATCTGCTCGTCAAGAGAAAAAGGAAAACAACAAAAAAAACCAACAGCAAAACCTGACAAGTTTTTTTTCCCTGTGGCCACAAAATATGCTAATTTATTAACAAACCACAGAATCAATAAAACTGTAAATATCTGACAAACCACTAGACCAGCCAGAACACCTTCCAGCTTTTCCTATTTTCAAACTTGTTTCCTCGGTTTTGCTCCAACTGTTGCAGTTATTTCCCCTTGTCCTCCTGCAAATGTGTATCCAGAGAGGCAATAAGTTCCCCAGCTCTCAGCAGTGGTGATGTATTTAACAGCTTTGAGCACAAAAGTGATTTAGGCTTCACCTGTTGGGTCCTTTACACAAATACTCATTTGTGAGACCTCCTGGTAGGGAGAAACATGCCTAAACGTTCAGTTCTGGAAATTTATCTATTTTTCATGCTTTTGCAGCTGAGCGAGTGGAGCTGGAGCAGCAGCTTGCTGGCAAAGCCAAACTTTTGTTCGCAGTCATGATAAATGGGGCACTTAACCTTTCAGGATGGGTGTGCTTCACTCTGGACAGCCTCCCTTGGAATGGGGCTTCTGGTTTCTTTTATTTCAAGCTGATTGAGGAAACATCACTACACAGAGAGCAGTTTTACCCTCATCAGTGAAAATTACTTGGCCGGTCTTGATGTCAGGGCAGAGACCATGTTGGATAACTCAGGTTGGGAATCACTGATCCAACCTCTGGCACAAAAGTAGAGCCAACACTGAATTTAGACCGGGATCTTCAGGGCTTTATCTTGTGTGGTCTTGAAAGCCTTCAAGGATGGAGACTTGTGTAATATTTCTAAAAAACCAACTTCTTTTGCATTAATTCATGATGGCAAGTGCCATAAAATGGATGTTACTAGCCTGTATTACCATAATAAAAAGGCCCCAAGGTCATACAAGTGCATGTTCCACTGCCATCAACTTTTAAACCATGGAGCCAGTGATAATGAGAAATGTAAATGGTTGTTATTTTCCTTCTTAAAGGTTTATTCATCAAATATTTAAATGGGATTAAAATCCCTGAATTCACGAAAAAGATTATTTGTTGGTTTTGCTCAGCAGGGTGTTAATACACTCATTTCTCTTCTGCTAACATTTCTGTGTGGAAGTGCTTGAATCAAAGGTAAATGTTTTCCCAATAAATCATGATGGGTGATGCCTGAACTGGTGAATAAATATTCAACACCAATTCAGTACAAGAATATCTGTGCACCCTGCTCTAGGTGACCCTGCCTTGGCAGGGGGGCTGCGTTAGATGATCTTCAGAGTCCCTTCCAACCCCAGCTATGCTGTGAATATAATCTTGTATTTTGGAAAAAGGAGATAGACTTGTTCATTAATTTAATTTCACTTCCAATAAGGTTTATAAATAGAAACCTCGTTAGACAAATGAGCTGGTATAAGAAGCTTTAGCAATATTGGAAAACGCCAGTGTGAGATCCTTGATTAGATGGCAAAAGGATCATTAAGTACAGTTACAGTATAATTCTAAAAAACCTAATTACCGCCCTACATGAATTTTTCTGCATGAACTGAGGAGATTATTCCATATCCCCAAAGGGGACTGGGTTTTTTATTCAGGTTTCTTTGCATATGTTTACAGGATCTTGCACAGCAGTTTTTATCTCTGCCATTTCTTTAGGCTTTGAGTTGCTCTCATCAGCAGTGCAAGGTCACCTTCTCCAATCTGCTTTTCATGGAGGGCAGGAAACGCAATGGTTTGATATAAAGCTGGAGAAAACACCCCAGGGTATTCAGCCCTGCCATCCATTCCTGTGATGAAACCATGGCATATAACCATGTCCATAAACAAAGGAAACTGCCTCCTGATCTGCAAAAACAGGTAAGGTTTGTGTCCTAGCTGTTCTTTCAACAAATTGTTTGGAGTATTACTCATTAAGCTGCCATGAAAGCTTTAAACTTGTTCTGGGTGAATTGGCCCCGAAATTATTTTATCTACTCTTGTGCTTTCCCCTTAACTTTGTCTCTTTGTTCATGATATTTTTCACTGGAAGTGACATATGTCATGTACTTAAAAGTAGAAATTTTTGGCTCTCCCTTAGCAAATCTTACAGCCTCAAATCTAATGCAGAGAGTGCTTTTTAATTTTGCTGGGATTAATTGCCCTGTGGGTATCCTCATATTCTCCCAGTCTTACCAGTGCCAGAAGAATCTTGGGTTGTTCAGATAAATTCAACCTAGATGGAAATATATAAAGGCAAGTGAAAGACCCTTGTCCTCAACAAACCAACTCCTCTGGCTGCTTGTGTCAGATACTTCATTCTTTCCTGAATGCAGAATACACGAAGCAGTGTTCAGTGCTTCAGACCAGGTCTCATCAAGGAGCTGCAAACCTGCATTTTCTGAGGGTATTTCTACTAATTCTTACTCTACTGCAGTGTGACTTGCAAGGAAAAAGCACCAGCTCTTCATCCCTTGGCCTGCACTTTCAGAAGCACCTTTCAAGACTTTATGTGCCTTTCCATGCCCTCTCCAGCACAGAAAGACATTCAGGTGTTCCGTGATGAGGAGAGAGCTCACTGACAACTCTCCTTAATTTAGAGCAGCTGTGGGGCTGCTCCAAACACCACCTTCCAATGGTGCAGGTTCAGAGTTAAAACATATTCAGTGTCCCCTTTCCTCTATGCCTGTAGGGGCTCCTGAGCACCTAAAACTTTATTTATAAAATGCAGAAGTCCACGCTGAGCCCCAGTGTGTGCACATCCATTGCAATTCGGGAATGCACAAAAGGCAAAGGCCTGGTTATGCTAAAAGTGTTCCTCGTGCGTTGTCAGAGAATCACAGAATGGTTTTGGTTGGAAGGGACCTTAAAGAACATCTAAGTCCAACCCCCTGCCACGGCCAGGAGCACTTTTCACTACACCACCTTGCATTATTCAAAGGAACAACTTGTTTAGAAGCAGGACTGTAAGGTAAGGAGACCAATGACATCACACAAGGACAGAGAAAACGTGGGATAACTGCAGGAAAGAACGAGACTGTCTTAAGATCATGTGAAGTTCTGTACCAGCTCAGTGTCACAGTGCAGGGTGGGGACACTCAGAATCAGAGGCCGTTTTCATACATGTTTCTCAGCAACATAAGAACAGAACTTTTATAAGGAAATAATAATTTTATTTTACTTAGAGGAAGGTGGTTGTTCTTTCTTCCAGCGTTACTCAGAGAAAAAAAGTCAATGTAAACTAGAAACTCTCCTGCTAATTAACCTCCCTTCATGAGGTGAGAAAAATTAAGAAGCCAATGCAAACACACAGAATTAAGGTGTATTAATACCAAAGAGTTTCGGTGATGCTTTTGTGTTGATCAGCCACAGAGTTCAAATATTGAAGTTGCTCGTTGGACTGAACTTTCAAGTGACAGGAACAGGTAGATCTGCTCAAGTAAACAACTGGTTCTACAAAAGCTCCTGCTGGGGCAAAATCCTTCATTTTTTGGTGCCACTACTCAGGTATTTACACTCAATAAACTGGTTCCACATTCAAGCATATTGAATTCTTGATGCAATTGAGCACAGCGGTGAACAGGAAGAGATACTGGTGTTAAGCAAAACAGGCCAATTCTTCTTCTGACACAAAATGTGTCAGCAGGAAAATGATGAGTTGCATTTGAGAGAAGACTTGACTGCTTTTATTTTCCTCTCTTGTGCACTGTGGTAGCTTGGGCATCATTATTCCATTTATATCAGGGTGCAGGCCAGGGATGTGATGCCCCTAAAGAGTCATCCTCAGGGGGTGAGCACTGGCCAGCTCGCACAGCAGAGATGAGAAAGGTGGGCAATAATCTTAGGAAATGTGAAAAATACTGTGGAAAAATAACAGCTGATCATGTTAAGTGCGTGTGATGCAGTGGAAGGCTGAATGTGGTCAGGTTAAAAACACAGGGAGAAATGCAGATTCAAAACTTAGAAGTAGAGAACTTCCTTGGCCTTCAACACACACCTGATAGGGTCACCCAAAGATTTAAAAGAACACACAATTAACATCCAGACTATTCCCCCATATGTGATCGTACAATTTGTGTTTCACAAAACCATGTGAAACTTTGTGAGAGGACTAGATAAATCATTTATTTCATCGTAATTACAGTGGTAAAATCCCCGTGATGGGAAGGGGTGACCTACATTCTTTGATTTTTCTGATCAGAGTGCTCTGACCACCAGGGGTTTGCCCAGGTGACTGTGATATCAGAACCGATATGCTGCTTCAATAAACCATATAATAAACATAACAAACAAAATAAACCAAATAATAAATGTTGTCGAATAAACACATCATAAATTCAGAGTTTTCTCCTCTTCAGATCTTCTACTACATTGCCATGGTGTAGGGACCTACAGGCAGGCTGGTGAGGAACAAAGGGTTTTCTACTAATTAAGACATTGAGGGGCTGGACTGTGTCTGAAGATCAGAATGGAGCTGGGGAAGGGTCTGGAGCAGCAGGAGGGGCTGAGGGAGCTGGGAAAGGGGCTCAGCCTGGAGAAAAGGAGGCTCAGGGGGGCCCTTGTGGCTCTGCACAGCTCCCTGACAGGAGGGGCAGCTGTGGGGGGAAGTCAAGCTCTGCTCCCAGGGAACAGGGACAGGAGGAGAGGGAATGGCCTCAAGCTGTGCCAGGGGTGGTTTAGATTGGATATTGGGAAAAAATTCGTCACTGAAAGGGTTGTCAAACCCTGGTACAAATCCCTGGTCTGCTCAAGGCAGTGGTAGAATTCTCATCCCTGGGGGGATTTAAAAGCCATATGTGTGTGGCACTTGGGGACATGGGTCGGTGGTGGCCTTGGTAGTTCTGGGGGAATGGTTGGACTCAACAATATTAAAAGTCCTTTTCAACCTGAATGATTCCATGAATTATCCATATTCTTCTTCAAGGCATCCTGTTACCTTCTTCTCTTCCATCTTAGTGAAATCAGCAACTCCTTTATAACCCTTATCTGTTTTTCACCTTAATATCGACTGTCTGAATTCAAGTCACAATTCCCCTTAATTAAACTTTTAGCAATATTCTGCCTTCAGAAAAAGATTAATAATAACTAACGTGTCAAAACTACTTTTATTTATTACTGGAGATGTATCACGGTCCTCAAAATGCTATAAACGTATCATAAATTTATTGGCCTAAAAGTGAGACTTTAGTTGCTGCCACTTCCAAACTCTTCACAGACAAATGTGGAGATGTTAGGGCATGGGTTGGACTCGATGATCTCAGAGGTCTCTTCCAACCTGGTGATTCTGTGAAATAAGAGAAAAAGTGCATGTCAGCAAAATCAGAAACTGTCTTTGGAAAACTGAAACCCTTCAAGATAAGGGGAAAATGCAAAGGCTGATTTGTGATACATCCTCAAGAGAGAAGAGGAAGCCTTGATGGGCCTCTTATACCCCGATGTCTGTGACTGTAGAAGTATGAAATTATACAGAGGAAAACAGTTCATGCTCATGGGTGAATCCTCTCAACCCAAAATTGCTCAAACAATGATTTTAATGAGGAATGAGCTTATTTCATGGATAAATTCGTCACAAGAGAACGAGCTTTTCCTCTCTGTCAGCTTCACCCATTTTCTAGACATGGTGCTGACTGTTACTGAAATTTTCTTGATAAGAATTCATGATAGCACCAGTAGTTTCAGGAGACCTTGGCTTGATAGGAGCTATGGAGATGCTTCCGTGGGAGGCCTTGGATTTCTCCTATGTCCTTGAGGGCAGAGCCCTGAAGCACTCATGATTTTTATTTCACACTACTTGTTAATGCAGACAGAAAATTGCTATTATTAGAGGCTTGAGACGTTTATGTAATTCCATAGGAGAAAGATGTTGATGAATTCTAAGTGTATCTGACTATAAATTGGTCAATATGCTGCTGGAAAACTCAGTAGAGAAATAGAGGGGGGAAAAATTCAGCCTCACATGCGTGGCTGAATATATAAGCATGCTAAAAATATTCTGTCCTGTGCTTGTATTGTTCTGACTTGATGGGAAACTGTCATAGATTTGTTTTCTTATTGATACAGAATGCCAAGCTCTCGAAATATCTGCCAGCATCTTTTAGAGGCTTGTGTAATGGCAAAGTTATAGTGTCTGACATGTTCTTCAGCTGGGAACAGTCAGAAATAGGATGGAAAATGTCTCTTCTTTGCTGTGGGTTTTGATTTCCATTAATAAAATGGAAATTTCTGCGTGTGACACACAGAAATAATAACAATCCAGAATAAAATACCTAATATTACAGTAAGCAAAAAACAGCACATTTTTCCTGTTCTTTGGTCTTGTTTTAGGGATGTAGTGGGTTTTTCCAGCAGCTTTCACATTTCATTCTCTTAATTGTGGTACATGGTACAAATTCCATATAGAATATCAAGTATGAGAAAGCTGGGGGGTGGGCTATGAAGGACTTGTCCTCAGGTATATTTTTTAAGACTGAGAGCTGCAGTGAAAGTGATTTTGTCAGTATGCATAAAACCTAAATAAAGGCCATGCGTTCTGATAGAAAAAAATTTTTAAAGTAAATACGTATTATTCAATTCTTTTGGTTTGTTTACCCTGGTCTTTACTCCTACTGTGAACATGTTTCCTTTGGATTAAATAGAAGGAAGAAGAAAAGAGAAAAACAAGTTTTAAAACAGTAATTTGGGGTTCTCTTGCAACACTTACTATATTTTTTTTTCTGTAATTGGCTCCCAAAATGAATTCAGTCACCAGTGGCACGGCTAGGAGGAAATCAATCAGTTGGTGGAATAATGGGGATAGTTTTCAAGTGGTGATGCCGTAGCACTGGCAACAGAAAAGTAATTTTTTTCGGTAGGAAAGAAGTTGGATTTCCCCCTGTGGCTGTTGAAATTGAGCTTATAGGTAAATTTGTTTTCACAGAAGCAACCTCGCTTGTCTCCTGCTATTGAGACACTGTCTGCTGTCGTCACGGAGTGGTCACTGCTGCAGCACTGGAGCCTGCCTGCAGAATATTTATAACTGCTGCCTACTTCAGTGGGGATAAGAAATATTTTCCCAAGGACCTACTGCCTCATTATTCCTTTCTGCCATACAGAATCGTAGAAATAAAGTGCTGCAAGAGACCTCAAGAACACATTTAGTGTGAGCAAACATAAGTCAAACTCAGGAGATGGTTTTTTTTGAAAATTAATTGGACCCCTTATAATCCCTTCAGAGAGATGTGGGATCATGGAATCACAGAATTATTCATGTTGGAAGAGTCCTCTAAGGTCATTGATCCCAGCCTTTCCCACAGCACTGCCAAGGCTACCACTGACCCATGTCCCCAAGTGCCACATCCACACGGCTTTTAAATCCATTGAGGAGTGGGGACTCCAGCACTGCCCCGGGCAGCTGTGCCAGGGCTGGACAGCCCTTTCCATGAAGAAATTTTCCCTAATACCCAATTTAATTCTTCCCTGGCACAGCTCTAGGCCGTTCCCTCTCCTCCTGTCCCTGTTCCCTGGGAGCAGAGCCCAAACCCCCCCGACTGCCCCCTCCTGTCAGGGACTTGTGCAGAGCCAGAACGTCCCCCCTGAGCCTCCTTTTCTCCAGGCTGAGCCCCCCGGCTCTCTCATGCCAGCAAATACTTGGATTTTGGGGCATGTAAGTCATCATGGACAAATAAGCCCTCTGATTTTTGGGGCAGAGTGGCCCTGAATCTGCTCCTATTCCAAATTACAGATTGATCAGAAGGGTTCAGTCAAACAGCTCTTAATTGCATGTGCTTCCAGAAGGAAATTTCGGTCCCCCTCCCTTCTTGTAACAACTTCAAGGAACATAACCTGTCACGCCCATGAACTGGTACTTGGTACAACTGACCATCACCATGGAGCAAGATTCAGCAGAAGATTCCTAATCCTGGGACATTCCTTGGAGGCTCCTGACATTGCTGGGTGCCAAGGGTAACCTGCAGGCTGGCTGCACTGGGGACAGCACAGGTCCATGTGGCTGGGGGCAGAAAACATCCCAGGCTTTGAGAAAATCTTCACTTTATGAGCCTCTCCATGCTGGCCTGGTGAATCAGGACTTTCCTTTTAGTCTCGTGCTGCTGAGTCAGGATTTGGGAAGGTTACCCTGGAAGGAAACAGCAATACTCACATTACACTCATCTCCGAGCAGATGGATAAGAGGTGTAAGCAGCGTCTTTATTCTGTTATCTGAGCTAATAAAAACATCCTGCAGCAAAAACAAATATCTGCTGTTCAGGAATCCAAAACACTCATTTTTGCAAATTAATTTTTTAACTTCTTTATTCCCAGTGCCTCCCAAAGGAAAAGCACCTCGTGCTATCTTTGTAAACTGTTCCCCCACACACAACAACAAACTAACAATCCCGCTGATAATTTCCTTTGCAAAGGGCGTAACTGAGCTTTCCTGGGACAAGATTGCTGCTATAAAAGAGGGCTCAGGGGAATGATTAAAAATGTTCAGTTGAGAGCTGGTTCAAGAGGCCAGTGGCTGCCTTGACAGCTGGAATGTGCAGGAATTTTGGTTTACCAAAAGGCACCCGAGCTCTTCTCGAGCCTTTGGGATTGCATTCTCACTGGTAGCTGCTCCAGGGATTCTTCCAATATTTAGAGTTCCCTTTCCCTTGCTCAACCAACTGTCAAAATTTGGAAGACCACAAGAGGAAGATGTGTTAACGGTGCATAGCAGCAGAGGGAATTATAAAAAGAGTCTTTTAGCGAACAAAGCAGTTTTTTGATGAGAAAGGGTGTGGCAGAATTTTGGGTCTTGATTTAGTCTGATTTTAATGGTCTGACAGGAGAGGATGTGTCCCATGCTTTGAGGTGGGAGAAGCAGATTTTATAGTGGTAACAAAAAACGAATAGGAACCAACCCCAAAAGAAACCTCTGCTCACAGTCACCATTTCAAGGACAGGAGGCATCCGAATTCACCCTTGTCTTCAATACCACCAGTTGTCATTAATGAGAATAAACTAGTGTTCCACAGGAATTCAAGTGTATGCAGGCTCTTGAATGCCCAGCCAAGAGTGTAGATCTGCAAGGGGGACTGCAACGTGGGTCTGTGGAGGAGGTGGCCAAATACCACTGTAAAGAGGAATTTTGCTTTTGTAGGACAGACAGTGCAGCTCAGTAGAGATACTTTCCATAGCTGAAGGCATTCATGACACCAGAGCCTTTAAGATTTCTCTTAAAGAGACCTCAGAAGAAATTCTGGGGAACTATGGACTGAATAATGGTGCAGTAAACCCAGACAGTTTCTCTGGGTTTTCAGTGGAGTTTGTAACAAAGCAGTGTTTGAGAGACTTGGCTGCTGATGACAAGGCTGCAGCCAGATCGTGGCTCATAAACAGCTATAAAAAACACCCCCCAGTGCTGTGTAACTGACTGGAAAAGTCCCAATGAAAGACCAAAAGCCACAAACCAAACATGGCACGGGATAAGAAAGCATAGGACAACTTCACACTTGCGTGTTTTCTACATGAGCTACAGTTTATAGGGGATCCCTTTGCAGTGAAAGCTGGAGCTGGGCAAGAGGCAGGGCTCAAAGGTGGTGAAGGAAGTGCAAGGCAAGGATGTGGAGGCTGCCTGGTGCATCAGGTCACACCTTTATCCTTCTGTCCTCTACAAGCCTACCCGTCTCCTATGTCCATCTCCCAGAATTATTCAGAAATAAGGCACTTCCTGCTTATTTCTCAAGCAACAACCAGGTTTTTACCCTCACCAAAACACCCTGCCCCCTTCTAATACCCACTGTTAAAGTATTGAAGGTAACCCTGTGGTACATATATGCAGCTGTAAACTCATCACCAGATCCTCAAATTCATGCTCAGCCCTGTTCTTATCCTCCCCATTTCTCCTCCCTTTAATCTCTTCTGGTTTCTTGGCCAGTGAGAGCAGCTGAACCACTCAGAACAGAGATAATGTTAAGGAAAAAACTGCTGCCTTCACACACACGTCAGTTTTGAGAGGGGCTAACATTTCCAAGTCTGATGGTTTTTATTAACCAGGCATTTATGAAGCCATGGGATTAACCAACAGGGAAAGGGACGTGTGTGGAATTGGAATCCTATTTGGTTGGCATAGAGAGCCCATTCCCTAACATCCCACTGTCCCCTGCCATGGATGCCTTCCAGACCTATGGATGTTCAAGTGTGAACTTTCTCACATGGCTCCTTTCAACACCTTTTCCAAGGTGAGTTATCACAGCTGTGGCTCCTCCCTGGCCAAAATCCCTTAAGGGGCAGAACTGCTCTGCAAGCCAATTCTTGGAAATTTATTTCCTTGGAAACAGGCTGTCTTGCTTCTCCTGTAAGGATTCTTGTACTCATCTGATAAGGCCAGAGGACGTATCTACCCCACTGCCACCGGGGCTGGTGGACATTCTTTAGCACCAACAGGTTAACGTGATTTCTGTCATTCATCTGGATGAATGACATTCATCTCATTCATCTGGAGCAGAAAAAGAATTCTCCATGTTCAGCTTCACTGGTGTCACTGTATGTGATGCCCAGAGAAGCTGTGGATTTCCCATCCCTGGAAGTGTCCAAGGCCAGATTGTTTGGGACTCTGAGCCACCTGGTCTAGTGGAAAGTGTCCCTGCTCATGGCAGGGGGTTGGAACGGAATAATCTTGAAGGTCTCTTCCAACCCAAACCATTCTGTGGTTCTAAAATCCTGTGACTTCAGTTTTTCTGACTAAAGGCTGTTTGCATCACTTAAATGAGTTCAGCCACTCAGATGCGGTGTAGGATCTTTTCAGGGTATCTACCACAATTACTATATTTGAGGGTCATGAGGCAAAAAGAAGCACAGTGTTTATTTTAGGGCTGTGTTTAAAAGGAGAGGTAAAGCTGAGATTAATTTTGTAAAGTAGTCTGAAAAAACATAATCCCTCTTAACTTCTATTGCAACCTGCTCCTCAGTGCTTTTTTAAGCCTAGTAGAGACATGAATGGAGAAGTTTTCACCCAATAATGTGACTTATCCCAAGAGCAGGTGCCTAACAGTAAATAATTAACATTACTACTGCCTATGGCACTGCAGTGAAAAATGTAGCTGTCCAAGCAGCTTTTATTTTTATCAACAATTAATTTGTGCCCAGAAAGAATGGAGATGAACTTGCAGAAAAATTTTCAGAAGGGCTATAAGGAAACAGAGAGAAATTTGAGGAGGCAGTGTCTGAGAGCATTGGGCCAGGTTGCAATCCCAAGTGTACATTGAAGTGAACACCTTAAAATTTATAGAAGGAATTTGAAGTAGTTCTATACAACTTCAGGAAGACTATGACGCTCTTAATTAGTAAAGGTTCCCTACATGACAAGTTAGTTCTTTCTGTTAATTCATTGCATCATACACAGTGCAGTTTAACTTCTATTTTCAAGGGTGTGACACCAAAAATTCGGATGAATCAGAGGTGTGTCACGCTTGTATGTCCTTCCTGCCACTGAATTAGCTGTGAATGTAGATAATGTGGAGAGAATCTTAATTTTCAAGGTCCTTTTTTTACTTTGGGATTACAGCAAAGGGTCTGTAAGTGCATAGAGAGACTTTGACTGGTAGGAAAAAAAGAAGTGAGGACAAAACTATTTCACAAAAACACTTATGTTATTAATGTCTGAAAATGCAATGATAGTATGTGTAGCACAGTGGGAGAGATGACATGCATTATCTCTTTTGTGTCTAAAAGACTGAAAAAAAAAAAGAATTTGTAGAAGTCAGTACAATTCTTTTATGGGCAGCACCAGGCAAGACAAGAAAATGGAATTGATTTTTAGTAAGCTTGAGTTTATACAATAAGATCTGTTTTCTTGGAAGCACTGCACTCTTTACAGGCTCAATTCTCACACAGAAAACCAGGAACTGCCCCACTCCAGACCCGCTTCTGACTGTAAAAATTTTGAAGCCTTTCTGTTATCTCCTTGGAGCCTGGAATCGGCAGATGGATTGGAGATTTTTTAGTTTAATGTGGGCGAATACAGAATCAAAGAGGAGCCACAGAGCTGCTCATTTGCCATCTCCCAGCTGGATCACACCCAGCTTTGAGGTACAATCCCTTACAACTTTCCCAGACAAGTCCCTAATTAAATTACAACCCAGAAAAATCAGGGCAGTCTCCGAATGGCATTTGAAGGTATGGCAGACTTGGGAAGGTGAAATTAGGCAGCTTTGGGTTTGGCCTGAGGCTGCTGAAAGGGTAGCGGGTCCTTTGTGCCAAGATTAGTTCTGAAAGTCACAGGTTTTTGCTCATCCTCAAGCTCTTTCCAACCACCACAAAACACAGAGATCCTCAGAAACTATTGATCTTTTGGGAGCATTGTGATTTGCCTTCATGGAAGGATGGGAGCAGAGTGGTACCTTGGGGTGGTTCATGCTGAAGGAACTCAGATCTCCCATGTGTTTGTTTCGGGTGACTTGGGATGATCTGCAATTGAGCACAGTCCATCCTGGTGCATAAAAGGCTTCATACAGTGTCCGTGCCCTTCCTGCTGCCTGATGGGCCATGAAAACCCTGCAGAGCTCCTGATCCATTGGTTTCTCACATATAAAATACTTCAGCCCTGGGTCACACCCTGCCTTCACACACCTGCAGGGCTCAGAGGCCAAGCTCTCTGCATGGAAGAGATGTCACAGCACATTCCCTTCAGCGAGACCAAAACACAGAGCTGGTACTTGAACCCCCAAGAGGGGACTGGCTCCAGAAGCTTCCTCCAACTAATACTTACATAGTTCCACACATTAAAGTCATATAAAAATCCATAATCTGTTTATTGCTTGCCAGCGCTTGGAGATTTAACTTTAATGGCAGATTTTTTTTTCTAATTTCTTTTCCCATTTACCTTTTAGAATAGCGTGAGTAGGAAGAAAAATGCTCCTTCACTCTCTCCAGTGACAGCAGCTCCTGAGTACTAACCCGGTAGAGTGGCACGACTGATGCCCAAAGTGATGTTTATTATGGCAAGGGAGGGAGTGAGGCAAGGATTTGGGGTGGAGAAGGAATACACACAGCACCACGGGGAGCCAGTATTGTCTCTGTAGGTCAACTATCACGTTATAGAAGTTGGCAATATAAAATACTTTCACTGAGAAGGAATGGTCTGAGATCTCAGAACAATTCAATATTCCCACTCAATTTTTCCTGTTGTTGCCTAGCAAGAGTGGAATCTGCAGTTAATTGAGCCACTGACAAATGACCGAGGCAAAAACAAGCTGATTTGAGGCCAATTACCAGCCACAGGGTGCTCATGACTTTGGGTCATTTCGTGAGATGTTTTTTTAAGCTGACCACACATTCAGAGGCAGGTTGCTTTAAATACAATCATAGCACACTGGATGTAGGTTTCTCTGAGGGCATTTGGGATCTCTCCAGTAGGGTTGGCTTGTGAACTGTGACCAAAAACATTTGTGTAATCTGACATCCCCAGCTGATGGCCTCTGATCCGAATCCGGAGGGAATTGGAACAGTTCAATACACTGACAGCAACAAACAGGAAATGTGGTTCCTCAGCATGCTTCTAATCAGAATAAGGGGGTTTGGGAACCTTTTTAGGCTGTTTTTAATGGAACAGACCATCTTGTGGTGGAATTAGGTTTGAGTGTGGGCAGGAAATCCATGTCATTAACATTTGTCCATTGCCATTTGGAAGTTGTATATTCTGTCACATTCTTCGCAGGGTCGTTGTTCTCTAAGGCAGCCTCTGTGTGCACCAGAGGTTTCTCAGAGGGCAAAATGTGGCTCGTAGCTCCAAAATGGTTGTTCTCATTGGAAAACAATGGCTTAGAGAAGGCCTGAATTCTTCTGCAAATTACTGACACTACATGTGTAGGATGTTTGAGAAAAGGGTTAATGTGGTGATGTGAAAAATGTGTTGGAGGGAGGAATTGGAAGGACAGAAATAATTGGGTTTGGTGCAGTCTGGGGTAAAACTCACTCCTTAGAGTCCTCTCCATGCTCCTTCAGTGAACTGGCTCTGCATGAACTGCTTTAAATATAAACCCTCACAAGGCATATTCAGATTATGGAGCAGACACACCTTATAATGAGAGTAACCATATGTCAGGATATATATTCAGCAATACTTCATTATCCTCTTTGTAGGGTTGTTCAATCATTCTTACCACCATCTTCTTAAACAATTGGCATCTGAGGGCCCTGTTTGACCCAAAGATCCTCTGCCATGGGTAAGGACAGGTATACATTGAACAGTACACAAAGGTAAAATACAGCCATTATAAATCTGTTTTCTAACAAGCACCCAATCATACGGAATTAGAAAACATAAATACGTCAATTGCTCTTTTTACCTTCTACAGAGCCCATGATAAATGAAGTGTCACTTTCTACACAAAAGCAAATTTCTGCTAAAGGGAATAGTTGTAAACACAAATTTCTTAAGACACACAGTTTTGCTTCATTTTTCTGTGTTCACTGTCCAGAGTTCACAGGCTAAAGCAAAGAACTTTAATGGTAAATGGCACACGCTGAAAAGTGCACTTCTGTATTCAAAGTCATATTTTGCGACCTGTCATTATTTCCCACCTGTAAACTTTTTAAGTAAATTTGTCTATCACCGCTGGCCACAAACTGAAATGCAGGAGGCTCCATCTAAACAAATGGAAACACTTTTTTGGTCTAAGGATGATCAAGAACTTGTGCAGGTCTCCCAGTGAGTCTGTGGATTTTCCTTCTTTAGAAATACTGAAATAAACAACTATACTCAGTCCTCTGAAACCAGATTTGGGTGACCCTGCAGGAGCAGAGCTTGGACCATAGATATCCAGAGATCCCTTCCAAATTTAACTGCTCTGTGACTCTGTGAATTCTCTTGAACATGGGAAAATGATCAATCCTCAATGTTCTTCCTTCTCAAATTAAAGCTTAGCAGCAGTATGCAGAAATATCTTAAGGAATTACAGGGTACAAAAAGTATTTTGTTTGAAAGGTCAGTGTGGGTATTTTGCTCACCACCTCCAAATGCACATAACTGTGAACTTCAGTCTGTCTAACACATCATCATCTGCCAAGCCTGAGCAGTCAAGTGGATAATTACCTCAATCTGCAGCTCCTGCAAGCCGTCCCACTCCTTTCCTGTAGCTGAGTGACTCTTTGGGGGTTCCGCAGTGTTTGATACCCTTGCAGATGTCAAGCGGTGACCCCAGAAGGAAATTTCAAGGCAAGAATTTGAATTTACCCTCTTGTTAGCAGGAATGAAACTTGCAGACAGGATGGGTCCATTTTTCTATTATAATATGTTGGAATTCCAGTGAAATGTCCTCTGTTTGCAAATATGTTGAAAATGCCACAAAAGGTGTTGAAGTGACAAGCCCATGATTCATTCCACTGTCACCTCGGCTCTAATAAACTGCGTCACTGTGCTCCAGTCACAGGAGCTTCGAGTGAGGTTGGGAGAATGAAAGTCATGAGAGCAATTAGAATTAGAAACATCATTAACTAATATCATGCAAAGGCAGGGGAAAGAGTGAAGCAGAGGGTTTTACAGCAAGTGTAAAAAGAAATTGTAAAAAAAGAAAAATGGCAGCTTCACACTCGGTTTGCTTTTTTTTTTCTTTTTAACATTCTTGTAAAGGGGAAGTCCAGACTTTAAATGAGCAGCACATAGCTCCCAGAAATACATTAAATACTCATCACATCATTGTTTTCACTCTGTCTCTTTTTACCAAGGTAAAAAAGGAGCCAGCGTTTGAGCACTGGGATAGTCTCAGTTAGAGATAACAGTACTGAAGGCTGAGATGTAAAGAAATCAGGAACATAGAACAGAACAGTTGCCTGACAGAGAGAAAAAGGACCCTTGATCAAGAAGGCTTGAAGACACAGCTGAATAATAAATTAATGATTCTCACAGCCAGCTGGAGAAATGTTATCACCCTTCAGATCACATCGCAGCTGAATGTGAAGCTGAGAATGTGCTTTCTTATCTCAGAGTCTCTGGGGACAATATATTCTAGGTGCCTGAAAAAGAGAGTTTCCTCTGCTGGAGAACTGCTGAAAGGCTGCACTGCAAGGCTGACTGAATTTTATAATTCAGTAATAGCCTTGGCTTTTTTTTTTTTGCTTTATTTTTGGAACAAGAGCATAACTTTTCCCGACAAAGGGTGCAGATCCACTTTTTTTCATAAACACTAATGGCCACTCCATTTAATGGTGTAATAAAAGAAGGGTTTGGGCAACTTATTTGGACACCTACAGGTATTTGACCTTCTGCTCTTTATTGTACATTGACAGGACTGTCGAGGGGAGGAGGGAGAGGCCTTGGCTTCAGGGGGCTGATCATCAGCACTGTCACACAACTAAAAGTCCTACAGGGTACATGGAATGAATGGAAACAACAGGTCGTTATTGCTAAACAGGATTCCAGAGACCCTTGAAGTTTCATTGTTTTCTTTGCATTTTGACTGGTCCCATCAAAACTGATGCTTTATTAGGGTTACACATACTTGCTCATGTTGCTAAAATTAATCAGCTCTTCAAGAGGCCTGCACCTGAATGCTGAAGCTGACCATGAGTGCTCGCTCAGATTCCTGACCTTTTCCCAGATAATTCACTTTGGCCAAAGAAGGTGGGACAAAGTGCATTTCTTTAAACCTCTGTACTCCACTGGTGTTGGAAATGACCAGGTCTTACTGGTTGCAGTGGTTCCCACTGTCTTCTATCAATTTCGATCATTTTTCGGAGAAAGTTGCAGGTTGGCATCCCTGGATTGAAAGATCCTGCTCTTCTGTTGTGGCTGCCCCATTCCTGGGAGTGTTCAAGGCCAGGTTGGAGGGGCTTGGAGCAACCTGGTCTAGTGGAAAGTGTCCCTGCCCATGGCAGGGGTTTGGAATTAGACTTGCTTGTGGCCCCTGGGCATCTGGACATAGGTAAACTCAGGATTGTGCCTGAAGACAGGGCTCCTGAAGCATCCTGAAGAAATGTGAAGCCTTGGGACAGCTCAGAAAATTCTGTGGGAAGTACTTTGCTCGTGAAATACAGCATTTTGAAGCCTCCTCTTTGTTTTTTGGGTTTTTTTTGGAATGTAGGTACAGCCAAGGGTACACCTTGATTTGAGTCCCAGTGGTTATTAATGCCACTTTATCCCTTTCAAAGCTTTAGAATATAAGAGGGAAAGAACACCAGCGTCTCTCCTCCTACCCTGTTTTCAATTCCAGTAGACAATCCCACGCAGCAAAGAGAGTTTAATTGTCAGTAAATCTGTCCCCAAAGGGAGCTTACCAGTCATCCAAACCCTCCCCTGTTTTAAAACCTTTAGCTGACGAACATGCACAGCTCATTTACTGCCCCCGAAATCTGAATTTAGAGCAAACTATGTGACTACAGCAAGTTAAATATTGTGTGCTAAAGTATGAGGAGGAAAAGATGGATGAAAAATGACGACAATATGGCCTCTTTGTAGAAGCATTAATTTGACTGATACCAAAGAGCAATAATCCAAAGGATATGAAAGCTTGTAATGTTTAAAAACCAATATTTGCTCCAGGAGTAATAACAGAGCTCTCCACATGAGTAACTACAGCATCTATAATGCAATTCGTGATGCAAAATTGCTCAAGAAACTCTATTAAACTAAAGAAAATTTGCTAGAAGGGACAACAGAATTAAGGACGACAATAAATTGGAGAACAAGCAAGCCGAGGAGGTGGAAAAGACCTTTTGCACAAATCAGCAGCTGGAGAAGAAAGACATTGAAGACAAATGGGGCAATAAAAGGAGCAGCTCTGAGGATTTCTTCTATATCCTGCTCTTTAGAAAAAGACCATTACTCCAGAGACAGATTTGAGCAAGCAGGTGGGAAACATAAATGATTATTAGACTAGTGGACCACGAGGATGGTTTGAGTGCAAGTGATGATAACTGCTGAGAGCAAGTGGAAACAGCTTAACCGCCATGAGAAATACATTGAAGTCATAATCATTATATGTCGTGATTTTATTGTCTTCAATTAACACCTCCAGGTTTTGGTGAAGTGCCCAAGAATTTCTGTAATTACTGATATTACTTTTTTTTTTTTTTACCTCTGGCATTCAGTCTCCTGGCTGCATTGCCTATTGAATTGGGTTGGTTTTCATTTCTTTCTTTTAATTATTATTATTCGGAGCTTTGGTATTTAGCTAAGGTAATTATCATTGTTGTCAAATATGTCCTTGGGGGGGTGATGGTGTGCATAAATAATATATGTATAGTGACCCATTACAAATGTCTTGGGGTTTTGGAGTTACACAGAAAAGAAAAGCAACAGGAAAATGTAGTCGAAGATATTTGCTTTGCTTGCTGCTTCTGAAGATTCTATTTTCTCAATTTTCTGGTCCTATTTTTTGTATCCCTTGTGCTGGAGATCAAAGAAACAAGAGAGATTAAGATTCCAAATAATACACAGTGAATGGTAGGACTGTCTTGTCTGAACACAATTCTCTGTAATTTTTTGGTCTTAATGTAAGACTCTTTGATAACATGATCCCATCCTACTGATGTTTTGTTCTTCAGCTTCATCCTTGATCCTGTGCCTGTAACACCTGCAGGGTGGTTGTTCCAGAACTGGGACTTTACACATCTTTCCAGGTTTCACAGTGAAAAGAGAGTCCCTGCCCTAAAATTATGATTATGGAAGGATGTTTTGGTACTTCTCCACAGGCACCTGCATTTCTATTGCCATCACAAAGCTCAGGAATATTGATCAGGATGGAATATTGAAAAATTGGTCCCTAGAGTATCTCTGGATATGCGCTGCATGTGCTCTATACCATCCAACCAGGATTTATTGGAACAGCTCCCTTGACTGTGGTTAAATGCCAGCAAGAGGGAGATCAGTTCTCCAGATTTCCCGAGCTCATCGTTGCTCATGTGGAAGCTCATCTAATGTCTTGATTTCCGTGGGGGTGTGCTAATTTCCTGGCTGTGTTTAATGACCCCATCAGCTCCTGAACCCACACAGCAAACCCTTAAAAAGGATTTCACACTGTCACTTTCTGAGGAGGTGTCTGTATCTTCTCTAATGACTATGTCCTAATTAGCTCTTGTAATTATAACCAAAGATTTGACACTCCTGTGATGTAAAACAAGTTTTAGTTTGAGCAAAAAAGTACGTGGTGTTCTTTCCTTGAAGTTGGGAGTTTGGGGAGATGCATTATTGATGAGGATTTCTATATCAGTCCAGGTTGATTCTCCTTAGGATGATCTTTTATTTCTATGAAAAATGAAAGCTGGTCTTATGAATACTAACCTGCATTTCCCATGGAACTAGAAAATGGGCATGTAATTTACAAGGAGGACACTGGAATATCTGCATTATGAGTGGCTGTGTTGTTCAGGAGTAATTCAAGACCTTTAGAGTTCCCTTTCAATTAGCATTTCTACAGTTGCTATTTAATAATGTCAGTGTGGAAGGTGTAGAATGCCCATTTGTGGAGAAAAGCCCACAGCCACATTTGGTCATTTGACTTCTGCCAGCAGAACAAGTCAAGGCTAACACTGCCTTCTGAGTGTTATTTGGTAATTAATGTAGTGTCAAGTCTCAGTCAAATGTACAAAAATACCATGTTTATTCTATAAATATCCTCCATAATACTTCAGTCAATATTATTTATAGATTTCTCAACAAACTGCCATATAATACTTCTTTGTAATATCTCATTGCTGCTGTATTCTCCTGAGCACTGGCTCAGGATTCACAAATGTGGGTAAAATGTCTTTATTGCCAAGCTCAGCTCTGTTTCACGTGGATACAATACCTGTGAAATATTCACTGCTCACTCCCGGCCCAGCGTTTTATCCCGCCCCATCTGTTCGCCCACTTTCATGAAATGCTTTTAATCTCAGAAAATATGTTGCTTATGGCAACCCCTCCCTTCCTTGGTGATTACTGCCCTCCAGGTGCTCTGTGGCAACACATCCAGAGCTTCCAGTGTCTGTCACAGCCAAGGACTGTGTTGGGGAGTTATTCCACTGTTGGGAAGCACTTTTGGAATGACAGTGCTCCCTCTCATCCAGTCTCTCTGTGGTGACTCCAGCTGCCCGTGGTAACAATGAGCTGCAGCATCAGGCACAGAACCAGTCGATGGAGGCACTGCCAACCCTCCAGGGGCTTATTGAGGCACTCGTTTTATAGATTACTGCCAGGGAATAACCAGCAGGAGGAGATTATGGATCGCATGTACTGTTTATCTGCTTGTTAAAGGACAGACTGCATGAGGGCTGGGCAGTTTTCTTGTGAAAGGTTCAATCTGCTTCGTACAATCAGAAATACCCACGCAGAGAAAAAGCAAAAGTGACTGACTACAAAGGCACTTGGATGGAGCAGGAACAAGAATGATCCATGATATCTTTGATGGAGCATTGGATGCCCTCAGAGGTGAACAGATCAGCACCCTTGATCACTGCCACATTTACAGAGGGCTAACTTTGTTAAGATCACCCCTGAAATCAATAGAGAAATAACTTTTAAGATATCCCTTCTATCCCAAAATAGGTAAAGCAGAAAAGACCCTCCTCTTACTGCAGACCACAGGCAAGAGCTTAGAAATATTAAAGTTAAAATCTAGACTTGTTTGATCTGAGGTGAATCTGGGCCCAAACATGCTTTGACAGTGTAGCTGTCACTGCTATATTGGTGAAAATTCCTCTGGATTCATAACACTGTTAGAGTAAAAATCTTTCAAGGCATAGAGTGAGGGAGAAGAACTTGGCAAAATCCACCTCTAAACCTCACACTCCTTCCAAAAACCACAAGAGAATTGGTTAGTTAAAGGTTTCCTCATGATTTTAGCAAGGATAAGGACCTGTCTCTCTACCCACCAGAAAACACAACCCAATGAGCTCTTCTAAAGGGCACTGGGAGCCACTTCAGATGATTTCCAGGATAGTCCTGCTATTATACCTGAAAAGAGGGAATTTGTGAGTCCCAGAAGTCATAGTCCTGATATGGTTAAAAAATTGGAACTGAATAGTAGCAGTAAGTGAGTGGCTTTCATAACGGAGGGAAGCAAAAAAAAGGATTCTGTGCTGCTGAATACAGGCATTAGTGACCCAAGAAAAGTGTATTAACAGTGAGGCTGACAAAATTTTCTGCAGATATGAATCTATTTCAGAGCTCTAAGTACAAAAACTTGTGAAGAATTGGAAAAACATTTTACAAGATTGAGTGAGAAATAAAAACACAGAATAAATTCACTGAGGATAAATGTGAAGTGAAGGAGGAGATGAATATAAAGGTGGATGCCTGAAAACAAATCTGATGGGCTTTCATCAAACCATTATGACTCGAGTGAGAGCTTGATCAGGTGGCAACAGTTCCACGAAAGCATCCCTGCATAGCTCAACAGCAATCAAAAAATTCAAAATTGAATGCTAAGAGTCATTAGGAAAGAAATGGAATGGAAAATAGATCATTATGACACTGCATAAATTCATGGTTCTCCCAGACTCCGAGCACCATGAGGCATTTGGCCACTCAGTGTGCAAAAGAGATCATTATAAATAGAAAAGCCAGTGAGACTAACGAGTACAATTAAAGACATGGAGAGACTTCCATACCAAGTGCGGCTGCATTGACTGGGTCTCTTTGTCCTAGAAAAAAACCTGAATTCAGGGATTGGACAAAGGTCTGCAGAACCATGGACAAAGAGGAGTAGGGAAATATTTATTTTCTCATCAAATTCAAGGCCAGATCTAGCAGGTGCTCAGGTAGAAAAGAGGGGTTTGCTACAGTATGAGATGGACCTAGAAACTCTTTGTCGAAGGATAGAATTAGGACTCAAGAGAGAAGGTGAATTAATAAATTAGATCAGGGAACATGTACTTCCATGAAGATATGGATTGGGTGGCTCAGCTAGGAGATTTATCTCCGTTCACCCTCCTTTTTGTGGCTCAGTATAGAAGTCACCAGACTGGACCACAAAAAATAGCCAAGATCTTGAGAGGAGATCAACAAAGGAATGCATTTTGTTGGTTACTTGTGCCATGTGTTGTCCAAGCTTTTAATGTGATGCCACTGGAGCAGGTCCCAAATGAAGGAATTTTGTTTCAACCTTTGTTCCAGAGTGGGAAATCCCTCAGATCACTTGCATCAGCCAAGCTGCTGTGGCTGCCCAGTGAGTCATCTCACTGGAGCACAGGCTCTCCGCATCTCACAACCTCCAGCTTTGACTGCAGCTCTCTCTGGTCCTGACTGCAGAGTTTTGAGATGCTCTCTGGCATCACTTAATTGGTTCCATCTTTCCGCTGATGGTTGACTCCATACAAAAGCCAGCTTTTCGTTTTATGCTCATTCCTGTAAATTTAAGCTGATGTATTCAGCTGTGAGTGGGGGCAGCTCCTGCATAGCCTCCAGCTCCTTCCTGCAGGCTGGAGCAGACCCAGGAGGAAAACTGTACAGAATTATTTACTAATAATGAATTAATTCCCTGTCCAACAGTTGGGTTTGGCAGACACTTAGAGAAATGTACAGAAATGAAGCAAACTTGGTTCTTCTTCCAGGAATCCTACCATAGCATTTGGTAACTGGTGAATTTCAAAGAAAATCTTTGTATTCAATAATCTTCAAAGACTTTGCCTTCCACTGATTTTGGAATCCATGGACTTCTCACAGCCAGCAATCAATTTTCAGATTACCTCCACACTGGTGGCCCAACCAGCACTCACCCTCACCTTTCACCCCTGATGTAAAATTCTAGATTTAATATTCAATATTTCCCCTTCTGTATTTTTTGCACTTTGACAGACGAACTTATCCAACTCAGTTGTTCCTCACACCAAAGCTGTTCTGCAGGCTTTGCTTCTGTTTTTCGCTCCTGGACATTAGGGAAAAAAAGTCTGGGAAAAGCTAATTACCTTTAGAGAGCTTATCTAACGGAATTTATTGCATGTTGGCTGGTCCTTGGTATATGGCAGTGTGACCGTGTTTAGCCTAAGGCAAGTGCAAGGCAAAGTATTTCACATAATTAGTTTAGTTTGGTTTTATTAATGTATCAGAAATAGTAGAGCTTTTGGGTTGTGGTTTAGATTTTTGGTTTTTTATTTTGTGTTATTTTTTGGGGGGGGCATTGTTTGGGTATTTTGCTTGGTTTTGTTTTTAATTAAGGCTTGGACCTCCAGTCTATCTTGATAATGGCTCCTAGATTTTACTTTTTGTCACATTATGACAGTCTTCATTTTTCTCCTGGAATGCTCTTTCACTCTATCAGAGACTGAAAACTGCATTGAATATTTTTTCTTTTCATTCATTTAAGCAGCTTGCCTGTATTTCCAAGGTAATTTCACTTTTTAGTGTCTGCTTTTTACACAGCAGTATTTCTTTGCATTGCAAGATTAACACAACTTTATAATATTACAGTGTGCAGGAAAGAGGAAACTGTTGAACGCTGTGACTGCAAAAGTAGAAATATCAAGTGCAGTAATTAGAATCATTATGAACTGGGAAGTTAATATCCAACTCATCAGAAATTCTCCACTAAATTATGATTCAGGAGTTTTTAAGGCATGTGTATGCAGTCATATTAAGTGAACATTTCCCAGGTTCTTCTTCCCTCTCCACTTGCTTTTGTGCATATTGGAGAAGGGTGGGAATGTTTGATTCGGGGGATGCTAATAACGCATGAGTAATAAACCAAATTAATGATGAGTTAGAGTTTTTGACACTTTATTTTATCTCATCATTATTGGTCTACCAGGACATTCTCCTGAGAAACTTCATAATCATATGTGCCTGTTCAGATTAAGTTTTTTCATTAATTATTAAGAAACAAATGAATTTAAAAGCACAGAGCTTGGGCCTTACCTGTGTGTGTATTATACAGAACACAGGCATTTTATCTGAGCATCTGGTGGCACTAAAAAGATCAGATCTCAACCTACACAGAGGAGAAAAACCCTTCTTGAAGGACAAACTGATGACAGGAGGGTCCCAGAAGCATCTCAAATGAAGAATGAGAGTCAGTGAAAGACGTTTTAGATGTAAAACAAAATTTTCAGCAGGGCTGCCAAAACCCATGAAGAAAAAACAGCGAAATGAAGGGCAGGGCTGGGTGACAGCGCAAAAAATATGAAGACTGTGACACGAGCATTTGACATTTTCCCCTGCTCAACGTACAAGGAGCAGCCCTTTTCATGCCCTCAGTGGAGTCCAAAGAGTTTCCTCCTCTTGAACAACTCTCCAGGGAGCATGAAAAGTGTTTTAAGTGATCCTGTCTTATCCATAATGGGATCTGCTCAGGCTGCCCCTCTTGAACCTTCCCTCTGGACAGCCAGAGCACACTGGCTGTGGCACTGGGAGCAAAAATAGAAGCAATGCGTGAGTGGGAAGTGTTTGAAGCCTTGGGAAGCAACAGAGATATCTGTAGCCTGGCAGAGGGGTTTTTGAAGTAAGAAAGGGCAACCAAAGCTCCTTAGATTAGCTCAAGAGTGAGGTTTGGCTCATTTTCTTTAAAAAGCATGATTTTTTAAAAAAAGTCTTTCAATATTATCAACATTTATTCATCTCAGACCTTTTTCTTTTTCCTTTCTTGTGGGATTTAATCCAACGGAAGGCAGGTGACATGGAGAAGAAAGATGGTGTGGGGAACAGAGGGAGGGGTTCTGACAGTCTTTAAGAAACGCTGGGGGGAAAAAAACATCCCTATTCAGAAAACCTTTTACTTCCTAAAAATGAAGTTCCAGGTCTGACATCACATCACATTCAAAGAGACAGGGCAGATGAATTGAAACCTTTGATTTTTGTCTTCCTTTAGAAAAGAAGAAAAGAACCAGAAACTCAACATCATCACAAGGTGATGGATCCCACAGATAGCCCTTTCCCCTTTTTACTGTGGGTAGAGGGCAGGTCTCCAGTTTGCCAGCAGTGTTGCACATCAGGGAGCTGCACACATCTCCCTTTGGCAGAAAATTAATGCCGACTCATTCTGCAGATGGGAACAGCCTCTCAGTCCTAGCGAGAATGAAATTATTTTCATTTTTCCAACAAACATCCATTCTCCTCCTATTTTCTGTCTTTCAGCCCGCTCCGGCCTCTTCCCACTTGACAGACAAATGTGTTCTGAGCTTGTCTGGGTGGCATTCATTAGCTGTGAGGTTTCTGAGCCACCACACTTGTCCAGCTGCACTAAAGGTGAAGAGATGATGGGGACACAATCATCCTATGTTCAGTCTTCCGGGCTATCAGCTCTCACATTTGGGGAGAAGGACAAAATGATGCTAAAGAAGGTGTAAACTAATACATTTTGAGATTTACTCTATTCCAATTGTAACTCTTCCATTTTTGCTTTTTCCTCTTTTACAGAGAATCCTCCGCTGGATCAAACACACAGAATATTTCTGTGATCCTGCTGCAAAATTCTGCCAGGAGCAACGAGAGGTAGATTTAAATAGTTGAGTGGAGTTGACATTTTAATGTTAACAGACGGGGTGAGTTTACTTCTCCGGAGATGTCTGAGAGAAACCCATGTTCCCCCATTCAAGTAGTGTTATGAATGGATGATGTGGGTTTAAATCAGTCTTTGCCTTTTGCCCAGGCCTCTGGCAGCAGGCAGGCGCGTTATTGAGGTGGCCAGCACCCCAAAAATCCACTACCATTCACAAGTTCTCTAATAATGGCTGATTCGGTCTATTATAAAATGAATTATTAGACACAAATAGACACAAAATTAACAGACATAAGACTTAAAACAGACTATTACTACACAGGGATAAGACAAAAGGGGATACCAGTGTTACACACTGAGTTAAAGGTACCATTACAATTACAGCTGGCCAAGAAGGAGTATAACTTGGGATCCAATGTTTNCACACATTTCCAAGGAGTGTGTAAGTGACTTCTGCCGCTGTGAGAACTGTGCGGGCTTTTACAGTCACAAGAACCGTGTCTTTTGGTCAAGAATATTTCTCTCATCTCTTCGCACATGTGCTTTCCAGATTAAGGTGTTGATTCTCAGCTGGGTGTCTGAGCCCTTTTGGCACCAGAGATACCCCAGTGACCCACCCAAGTTATGTCCTGCATGTGCACCAGCCATCTGTGGTAGAGAGGGGGTAGACATGTCCTGCCACAAGTAGTACCATGTAAAATGTAGGTACACTCCACAAGCGTGGCCAAGGCAAAGGAGAATATTTAAGTTTTAATCAAGACAACAATAACACAGCATTTTATAAATAACTGATGAAATCTTTGTAGAAGTTCCTCAGGATGTTGTGCATGGGAAAATGAAGTCCTGAGAATAAGTCTTCCTGGAGACAGACTGTACCAATTACAGGATAAAATCACAGAACTCTAAGGTTGGAAAAGACCTCTAAGATCATCAAGTCCACTGTTAAAGGTTAAGGGCTGTTGTAAGAGACACTTCGTGCTCCCACCATCCAGCAATGCTGCTCCTGTCAGCCTTGTCCTGCACAATCTTGAATAACACTTGCAATAAATCACACAAATTAACCAGAAATACACAAAGGCCTTTCACGGAGGGGGAGAGTTCTATTGATTCCTGTAGTCACACAACTTTTATACCATTTCTAGTGCTTCCAGTCCAGGTGGAGAAGAGGGACAATGGAAATGGTGCTTTCCCAATTTAGATGTTTCTGACAGACTTATTTTTTCC
>WEIT01035342.1:56923-142091 GCA_013389985.1 Dryoscopus gambensis
TTTTGGTCAAGAATATTTCTTTCATCTCTTCCCACATGTGCTTTCCAGATTAAGGTGTTGATTCTCAGCTGGGTGTCTGAGCCCTTTTGGCACCAGAGATACCCCAGTGACCCACCCAAGTTATGTCCTGCATGTGCACCAGCCATCTGTGGTAGAGAGGGGGTAGACATGTCCTGCCACAAGTAGTACCATGTAAAATGTAGGTACACTCCACAAGCGTGGCCAAGGCAAAGGAGAATATTTAAGTTTTAATCAAGACAACAATAACACAGCATTTTATAAATAACTGATGAAATCTTTGTAGAAGTTCCTCAGGATGTTGTGCATGGGAAAATGAAGTCCTGAGAATAAGTCTTCCTGGAGACAGACTGTACCAATTACAGGATAAAATCACAGAACTCTAAGGTTGGAAAAGACCTCTAAGAACATCAAGTCCAACTGTTAAAGGTTAAGGGCTGTTGTAAGAGACACTTCGTGCTCCCACCATCCAGCAATGCTGCTCCTGTCAGCCTTGTCCTGCACAATCTTGAATAACACTTGCAATAAATCACACAAATTAACCAGAAATACACAAAGGCCTTTCACGGAGGGGGAGAGTTCTATTGATTCCTGTAGTCACACAACTTTTATACCATTTCTAGTGCTTCCAGTCCAGGTGGAGAAGAGGGACAATGGAAATGGTGCTTTCCCAATTTAGATGTTTCTGACAGACTTATTTTTTCCGAGAGACTTATTTTTTCAAGTACCTCTCCCTGACATTTCTCTGAAATTCATTGTTGAGATTTTCTCCTTATCACCAGTTGAGGCTGCAGTAATTAAACGGAACGAACACGATCCTTAGTTGATGGAAATAAGCATAGCCCACAAAAAAATGAGTCACTCCAGAGTCCAAGGCCTGAGTTATACAGGAATCCCACCCAGTAATCCTTGCAATAAACCAAATAGCCACCAGATTACAGAGTTTTGTGGCCTTACCAACATTTGCGTGGCATTGTATTTACCAGACAAGTAATTAGAGAGCTCATGACCAATTTTCAAATTTTGTAGTTTCTTCCAAGAGAAGAAGGGAAAGGAACGATTACTCACATACTGGACCATTTTGATTGTGAGTCACAGAGCTACACATTGCTTCCCATACCCTCCTAGGCCATAGGATATATCAATTTTCTATTTATGGCAGCCATAAATAAAGTAGTTTTCAGGAGATGGAACAAGGAATCCAATCACTGGAATCAACCCCTTCCTGGCAATGGTCATTCATTACAAGCCCAAACCTATTCACCAGCAGCCTTTTATACCTTTTGCTCACAGAGTTTGGCTGATTCATCTTCCAGGGAAGGTGACTGATTTGCTCTTAAGTGACCCATTTCCTCCAGAGAGGTGTCAGAGGGCTGTTATCGGTGAGACTCCTTGTCTTTGCTTTAATGTAGCTTAGCTTGGCTCCTGTCTGCCTTTCCGTGGGTTAGAGAGTGCAGTTCCTCAGCTTTCACACTGCCTGGCTTGAGGAAATGGATTTAGAGCAAGCTGGCACAACCTCTGTCTTAGTGGAAAAGCGAGTGCCAGCTCTTTCATGTTCTGGACTGAACTTAACACCCATTGCAATTTAGGAGACAACCCTGATAGTCCTGAGGGCAAGCTAAGGGAGGACTCACTCCTGCAGTCACCTTGAGAATCTGTGGGGAGAGGGAACAGCCCCATCCCACCCTCAGGGCTGATGTTCCCTTCCCCACAACACCCCCACATCTCAAATTTAACGCAGACCAAGTTCTGCCTTCAGTACTTATATGGTCCCTGCTGCTGAGAGATGGGTCCGTTGTTCTGATGGAAAGTTTTAGTACTCCTAGAAAACAGTGCCAGCTGGAATATTCACCCTCTGTGTGTCCAGCAAGCAGCATTTTCCATTTCTTCAGTAAAAATTCTCTTGGCTACGGAGAGTGCCGCAGGAACCCACACACTCATGCAAATGAGGAATGACGCAGATTGGGATCTTGCAGGTTGGAGCTGAAGATTTGAGGACAAGGAACAGAACTGGATGCTTCAGAACATGAGGTTCATCTCCTCCAGGTGTCAGCCAGGTCACCATATCTCAACTCTGTGACGCTATACAGCAATAATAGATGTGCTCTGTGCAGGCAGGGCTGTGCCAGCAGCACTCGTCCCTTTATCAGGCAACTGCTTTTCTTGGTGCAGGCTCATGGATTTCCAATAGTATCTATGAAAACAATCTTGTTTTGGAAAAACTTTTGGAGTAATAGGTTTGAGGCTTTCCGCATGTAACAGTGGGCCAATTCTCAGCTGTTGACAGAAATAACTAACTGCATTATTTGCATATATTTTTAATTCATGGCGTCTCACTTCCTGTTTCCTATTTTAGACAAACAAAAGCCCCTGATTGAGGTCCAGATCCTCAAACCTTTTGTTACTGAATAAACACTGATTTACGCTAGTTAAGAAAATAGGATGTAGATTTTCTTGGGTTTGGAGGGGGGCTTTATGCTTTTGGCTTCCTGGGTAAAATATTTTTTTCCCAAAAACCAACCTGGGAGTGAGATACATCCATAGGGATAGTCATACTCAGGCACTATATTTCATTGGTATTCCTCACTGTGCAGTCCTTGTCCTCTTGCATATGAATGCAAAAGACCTGGAAAATGTCCAGTATTTGAAGCCTGGTATTCAGTGGTGGAGCTGATGACCCACGGGGACAAAACTGGAATCCAGGGCAATGACACTCATAACCAAGATTTTTTTCAGCATAGCCTGGTTTTTCCTGACGCAGACACTCTCCTAGTTCTGCAGAACACATGACACTCTTTGGTTTTTTTCCCAGTTTTTCACAAGCTTCCCAGATGCTGGAGATCTGGGACAGCTTGACCCAGTGGATGTCACGGGGATGTCATGAAGTCTCTCAGTCATCATCTGCTGCTAGAACTTTGCATTTACAGCTCTGGACCAGTCAAGAATTTGGTCTACACCTTCCCATGGGCTTGTGCCATCAGTCCACCTCAGCTTAATAAGTGTAACCTCATGATGCAGCCCAGCTCTGTTGAGCAAAGAGACAGGCGGACAGCTGGGGTTGTTCAGCCTGGAGAAGGCAAAGGTTCAAGGGACATCTTATAGTGGCATCTCAGTACTTAAAGAGGGCCTATAAAAATGGGGAGACAGGCTTTTTATACTGGCAAATAGTGATAGAAAAAGGGGGAATGATTTTAAAAAGAGATGTATAGTAGATGTTAGGAAGAAATTCTTCGCTGTGAGGCTGGGGAGGCCCTGGCACAGGTTGTCCAGAGAAGCTGTGGCTGCCCCTGGATCCTTGGAAGTGTCCCAGGGCGGGCTGGACAGGGCTTGGAGCAACCAGGGATAGTGGAAGGTGTCCCTGCCCATGGCAGGGGGTGACATTGGATGATCTTTAAGGTCTCTTCCAACACAAACCATTCTGATACTTTAAGGATCTCTTCATCAGTGCACGGTGGTGTAAGATGCTTAGAAGGAAAGGTGCAATGGGGCAGTGAGACTAATCTATTTCTGCAGACAAGAGGGGCTGAAGGATATCCCCCAGAAAATCAGTGTGAGCATCACAACTCTGCTCAGACACCTGCTTAGCTGGGCTTGTTTCTCAGTGTGGGTAGCAGCCCTCAAAATTACGCAAAAGCTACAAACCTATACTAGAAAAACTTATGAGAGTAACTGGCAGAGCAGTCTTGTCTTTGTCAGCAGCAGTGACTGTGCTCTGAATGCCAGCAAGTTTGGCTCTCCAGGGAGGTATCTGCAGTAAAGGAGTGTCACGGCCACTCGCAAATCTTATCTTGTCCCCAGCTAGCTCCGCAAGCGGGACGCGACAAGATATGTGGTGCTCAGGACATGTTCCGGAGTAAAAGGGTGAAGGAGGGGCCAGCCACACCTGTGAGTCCAGAGAGTCCTTTATTTCCCCAAATGGAGTCTGGTGCGACTAAACCAAACAAAATCGCTGACACACACATATTTAAAGGAGGGTGGATACAATAGGCGGGGAAAGGGTACAACCAATGAGGGACAACATAAGGCAGAGTCTAGGGTGGGAGTACGTACATGCACAGCCAATAAGAATAACTGACCTGGAAATGGAAACTAGGGAAAACCAATGGGGTAATGGGAAATAAAGAACTCTCTGGAAGGAGAGGAAGGGTTCAAGGGAGATGGACAGGGGCTGCAGGAGGGGTTTGGGTGATGGATAGGGAACGTGCTGGAACAAGGGGAGGGACCCCGGGTGATGGATAGGGAGGCAAGGGCAGGGAATAACCTTAAAAGGGGATCAAGGGAAGGATTAGGGCTTGGGACCCACCACCCAAGGGGGAGAGAGGGGAGGGGGCTAAACCATCTTTATAAAATTAAGGGAAAACAATAAAAATGCACCACAACAAAGGAGCACTTGGAGTGTTAACCTGTTTCACTTGCTAGAAAAAGCTTCAAGCCACATCAAAGCAAGGAGGTTTTATAAGAGTCTGAACCAGATTCCTACCTGGTGACCACTGCTGTACACAGAGCTCTGCTCCTTTTGCCCTGTCAAAGACTCTGCCTCACCCACTTCCCGTACCCCAAAATTGGCTCCAGGAATGGTTTGCAAGGGACTGTGTGACAAAGCTTCAGCGTTCTTGGGTGTTTTTTTAAATATAGAATCACAGAATACAGAATTGGGTTGGAAGGGTCCATTCAAGGTAATCTAGTCCACCTTCAACTAGATCAGGTTGCTCAGCGCCCTGTCCAACCTGACCTTGAATATTTCCAAGGATGGGGCAGCCACCACCTCTCTGGGTAGTCTGTGCCAGTGTTTCATCACCTCATTGTTAAAAAATTTCTTCCTTACATCTTGTCTGAATCTAACCTCTTTGAGTTTAAAACCCTTGTCCTGTTGCAACAGACCCTGCTGAAATTCTGTTCTCCTCTTTTCTGTATCCCCTTTGAGTACTGGAAAGGACTCATAAGGTCTCGCTGGAGCCTTCCCTCCTCCAAGCTGAACACCACAAACTTTCTCAGTCTGTCTCCATAGCACTCACAGCATCTTTATGGCCTCCTCTGGACTCAGTACAAGAGGTCCTTGTCTTTCCTGTGCTGGATATGAGCATCAGCTCCGGTATCTAATTGCAAACTGACTCAGTGCAGTCACAGGTTATGATAGGCCAAGAAGACCCAGCTCTCCCATGTCCCAGAGACCTCTCCAGAGAGCTGCAAGGAACTGGGTGCTCATACTGGGAATTCTGTGGGTGAGAAGTGCTGGGGCAGCACAAGGCATTGTTCCATTCTGTAGATGCCAGGCCTTGACCTTTCAGATTCCTGTTCAGTGTCTCCTCCTTGCAAGAAAAGAGAAGAGTTAACATTTGATTCCTGCTTCTCAACTTCAGCAGAATAGATTTTAACAGGGCAGGAAACCAATAATCTCTGTCACTTCCTTCCTTTACCCTTTAAAGGGAGTTTTGTCTTTCCATGAACTCTGCTTCTGCTCTGTAATTTGAACTTGCTATGAGGAACCTGGCATTTTAAAACCGATATCGATTTCTGATCTGTGATGCTGATGCTTGAAAGGACCTGTGTCACCAAGCACTCTCCCTGCCTCAGCTGGTGTTATTTCCTAAGGTTTAAAGAGATTGCTCCTTTTTTGGTTTTCTCATTGATCTGTCTCATTCCATATTTCAGTATTTTTCTCAGTTGAGGGTATATATATTATCTCTCTTTGACTCCAACAGAAAAAAAATCCTCCAACTCCATGAGCTCCACACTGATCTCAGACCAAGATATCCTGCTCTCATTTTCCACTCTGCTCTCATAGCTTAGTGTGAAGCAGTTAGGATGAGAGATGACAATCTCCCTCAGGAGAACACTTATGTTGTTCAGCTCCATATGATTTTGTGGTGTTCAACACATTCTTACAGCATGTGAGCAGTGTCGCACACTTAAGGAGCTCAGGGATTTTTGGAAATTTTTTCTATTTGCATTTCCAGCTATCTCCAAATTTCAGAAAACCTGATCTTGGCTTATATACGTCACACACTAAGATACTGTGCTTTAACTTGATTGCAGAAATCTCACCCTGGGAGAGGAGATGTTAAAACCCACCCCAGAAGGTAAGGATAAACCAGGTTATTGTTAATAGATCCCTTGGGGTGGATTAGAGTGAAACAACACCGAACAGTTGGTGCATATGAATATACACATGTGGGGTTTATTGTAGAACAGTTTGGTTGCACAGGAAAACAGTCATTCAGGCATTTTGGTTGTAGCTGTCTATAGTAAATGGCAATATAAAAGCATAAAAACATCACTTAACAAAATGTACCACAAAGAGAAGGAAAGAAGTAAAAAGATCTCACAACCTGTAGGCCCCACAATAAGACCTGGTACAATTTCAGTGTCTAGTGGTCAAAGTGATAGTCACAGACAGGATCCACCATATGGTGAAAGAAACCCCCAAAACAACCAATCTATTTGGTTTATATTCACTCCGGTTCAGGTAGGAGCACCCAGGTACCTCCCCTGCGGCTGCGGCGGGACATTTCAGATGGATGATGGAATGTTGTGGATCAGGGACACCTGGATGTTGTGGATCAGGGGACAGTTCGGGAGAATTTGACACTCTCTAATTAGATACAGCTGCCCATCACATCAGCGCAGCTGGGCCTGTTATGGCCCATCAGCAGTGAACACCTTCAGGCCGCGTGTGAATGTCCTGGTACCTCCCAGGCAGGGGGTTTATCACAGCTGAGTTCACTGAAAAGGACAAGGAGACAGTTCCTGCCTCACAGGGTTCCTCTTTCCTTATCTCGTTCATCACCAGGTGTAGCCTGAGCTGGGCTCTGTTCACCCTCTGGTGCTTTGCCCATCGGCAGCTTCCCCTGATTGTTTGAGCCATCAGCATCGAAGTCTCTTCCAGTATCACTGCCTGATACATTCTTCTCCCTAGACCTGGGACTGGACAAAAACATCCCCTCTATCTTGTCCCAGGCTCCTGTCACAGGCCAAATTCCCATTAGGAGGCGTACTTGGGGAGGGGTGGCTTCAGTGGTCACAGACGAGCAGCTGTTTCCTTGATGTTTCCTACAGCAGGCAAAAGTCCTCAAATGAATTTGGCAATGCTGACGCCATTAAAACATCAACCCTTCAGTCTCTCACAGGAATTGGTTGCTTAGCTGCTAAATGTTCCTTCCAAAGGGATAACTCTTCTTCTCCTCAGCAAATCCAGGAGCCAGTGGAGAGGAACCGGGCATGGACTTGGCTCTCTCCTCTCTCCCGCCTAGACAGTGCCCACGAAAGCACAGTCTGAAGCATGAACTCTTCAGTGTGTTTGAAAGACTGACTAGTGGCAGCTTTCCTAAATAAGTGATAATATTTTAATGGAAGAGAGACAGAGGAATAATCCAATTAGGAGAACGTGGCAGTTTGGCTAACAAACAGAACTAGCTGGGGTAAGTGCATCCGAGTGCTGAAGTCTGGCAGGGTGGCAGGGAAACCCTGGTGTGACTCGCGGAGCCACAAAATCTTGTAGTGACATAGTTCTCACCCACCAGTTCTTTTCTAGAAGTTTATTATCTTGAACACAGCCCTTTCTCAGACCAGACTGCATTTGGATTCTTGGAAATTTGACAAAAATATCTCCTGAGAACTGGCCTGTTTCCTCTCTTTCCAAGCTGACCTTTTAATGAGGTCTCATTTTGCTTCCATAAGCTGAGAACAGAGTGTACGAGACCAGCACAAAATGTGCATTGTCTTTCTAGGATTTCACTGCTGGTTTATTCTCCTGCACATTTCCACTTTCTAGGGACCAGATCCTAGGACAGTTTTCTTTGCCCTACAGTGAGAGACACTGTTCTTCGAGGAAAAATTGGAATGAATATACTTAGCCTTAAAACCACCTCTGTTCTCAGAGGTCCTAAAACAACCAGGTTTTTACTCTATCTTCTTTCATAACTTAAAACAACTCTTCTGTTTAGAACGGTTTTAGTTGTTTGGTTGGATTTTGTTTCTCAAACAAATAAAGGTTGTGGGAGTACTGGTTGTGTTTCTGAAATAAGGATCAAAAAAAACCTTTTTATCTGACTTCTATCAAAGTAATTTCCCATTCTGTGGGATTTTTTTTGCAATACAAGACCTAATCCTGGTCTTATTCTAAGGATAAGCCTGCATTAGAATGTCCAGCCTTGGATGTGTGCTGCCCAGTTAGATTTATGTTACACGGCTCCCCAGCCCGGTTGTGTTTGCTGAAGAAGATCCAATTTTATGTGCTTCACCCTCTAATCTAATACAGAACAAGAGGATATGGCCTCAAATTGTGCCAGGGGACGTTTAGATTGGCTGTCAGGGAAAATTTCTTCAGGGAAAGGGTTGTCCAGCCCTGGCACAGCTGCACAGGGCAGTGGTGGAGTCCCCATCTCTGGAGGGGTTTGAAAGACATGTACATGTGGCACCTGGGGACACGGTGGCCTTGGCAGTGCTGGGGGAACGGCTGAGCTTGATGATCTTAAGATTCTTTTCCAATCCAAATGATTCTGTGATTCCATGATCTACCAGAGCACCACAACACACTGCTCTGCACTGCTGTCCTGCCATTTCAAATTTCGATCTTTATCCTACTGGATGTTTAATTGAAAAGCTTTGAGCCAACATGTAGATATTTTGCAGAAGCTCCTTGCAGCTTAGATCAAAAAGACAAGGGATAGAAAATAACTGCTTGATGGGAGACAGGGATTCATGCACCTGCTGCTCAGATAAGTGACAGAGATAGATAGATAGAGAGCGAAGTGTTTGCACTCCTGCTAATCATGATAAAGCAGAGCCAGGTACTTGTAAGGGTTTGAAAAATGGAAGTGATAATATTTCATAGATGTGCTCGCACAGACATAATCCTTTTTATAGGACCATCTCTTAAATGGTGTTTTGGTCTGTAGATCTCAACAACTTTAACTGATCAAAATATATTCACCCACAGAAGAAAATAAATAGCTTGGTACAACAGGGTGGAGGCCTGGGGTATTCTAGGGTGAGACAGCAAACAACTTGTCATTTACTCCTATAACTCCTCCCAGTCTTTACCATTGCAAAAAGGTGTGGATTCAGCCTGTCTCGTCAAAGAGGATGGGACATGGAAATAATGTGCACTAGAGTGAAGAGTTCCTAGGTTTGGAAGAGACTTTTATTACAAAAATGTCATATTTTTTGGAGCAAACCAGAAAACATTTAGTGGATGTCTTGGGCAGAACCTCGAGGACAGCTGGAAGTCACGAGGCAGCCACCAAAGGCAGGATTTGTTGGGCTGCTCAGGGCAGGGACTGGGATGCCCGAGGCTTTCTGAAGGCAGCTGGCACATCTCATTAGCTGGAAGAGAAAACAGAACCCAAACAAATGAAGAGCTCAGCTCTCGACAAATACAACTTCAGGGTGACTTTGCAAACTGGATTCTAGTGTTGTCTCACATCAACAGCTCATTATTGCGCTGTGTAAAGTCCCTGAGATGGCAAAATATGAGAGGCTGACACTCTCCATCCTCTGGTTGGTTCAGATAAGGATCACAGGCTTAACAGAATTGGCACTGAGTTACTAAGTTTAGAGATGCAAAAATTATTCCTTGTGCATATATTTTACTACTTTTGTCATGCACTTAAAATAACAAGTTTCTGATCTGTGCTTTTCTGTGGAAGAAAGAATTAAATCACATTTATAAGGACTTCCCTCCTTCTTCCATGTGCCTCTTACAGATTATTTGCTGCAGGAGCAAGAGACACTCACTTGATTTTGTAGCATATGTTCCTATGGACTTTAATTTAACAGATTTTCTTCATTCTGATGAATAAAGGTGTCAATGTACATATAAGAAAACTGCCTCTTCAGCCTCTTCTTCCTTTCCTCACTTGAAGCTCATTGATTTTCTCTGGACAGCTCCTCTGGGAGCTGCAGAGAGATCAATATTTGAAGAAATGGCAGGGCAGCTGTAACCTCACTAGATCTATCCAACAGAAATAATTCAATATTAACTCAGATGATTTTCTCTTGTGGTTGAATCAAATGGACATTTAATAGAACTATTAGCATTTTCAAATATATGTTAAAAATCAAGGTAAACACATAAAATGTTAGCATAGTACACTGCACCCAAAATTAATTAAAGCAATGGCCACCGGGCCAGACCTGTGGCTGTGTGAAAGGAAAACTCTGTTCAAAGTTCAGTGTTCAAAGGTTTCCTTTCAGTTAATTCATTTTCCATTTAAAGCACGGTGAGGCTGCTGCTGCAGCATTCATTTTGGAAATTTTATGTGGTTATAGGGCCACAGGAGCGTGAGGAGGCTGATACTGAACTGATGACTTTTGGGCATGGATTAACTTCAGGGACTTTAAGGAAAAGGACTGGAGAAGCCTAAGAATGATCCTGAGATGTGACCCCATCCCCTGAAGATCCCCTTCTCTGATATATTTCAAAACTGGTGATAAATATTTATAACATGGGTCAGACACCTACAGATTTCTATTTATTACTGTCAGAAACAAGAGATGTACTGATTTAATCATCATTGCAAGGTCTTTTGTGCTCCCACCCATGTCCCATCCTGGCTGTGAACTGTCCAAGGATTCAGACCCTTTGCCTAAATGGATAAACACTCTTGCACTGGTGGCTGTGAGCTCATGACCTGTTTCCCTTCAGCCACTCCCCCTCTCACCAGGAATGTACAATTTCACTTCAAAAATTACATCTTCTGTGAATTTGACATGGAAATACCTGGCAAAATCTGCCTGGCACACTGTGGCTCAACCACAGGGAGTAGGAAAACTTATTTTCATAGCAAATTAACAACAGAGAAAGAAACTGCTCTGTTTTCCAGGTTTGACATTCGAGGCACTGAGACAGTAAATATGATTTAGCCAGGAGCTAGATCAAAGTTTTCCATGCCCCTCCACACTCAGCACAGGAACAAGGACACTGTTATTTGATTAATGACACAACGAGAATTTTTCTGTGAGAGGACAGCAAAAAACTCCAGGATTTCCCAGTTTAAAAAGTCGAAGGTTTATGGAGAAGACAGTTTCCATTTGGGAGGGGGAAAATCATTGAATATTTTTTTGGGATATACACAAGTACTGGTGAAGGGACTGCTGAGGTTTTGCCTCTTCCTGCCAGGGAATGGCATCACTCCTACAAATACTTTTTAAAATTTATTCATGGTGAGCTATAATGATAAAATCTTTCAAAGCCAACTTTAAATTTAAAGTTAAGGATTTGGCTTCTAGAATCTGATTTCTGGCACTCAGACTTCTGCTGGCATCATTCAGTCCTTCCTTCTCCCAACAAATATCGAATATGTTGGCTTTAAATCTGGTAATTTAAAAAAAAAAAATATATATTTAAGTTGCTTAAAAGTTTTTCAAAGGTTATCTTATGCTTTATGGAATTAGTGACATTTCACTCCACTATAACATTAATCCAAGATCACAAAATGATAATGGGAAGGGTCAAGAAGAAATTTAACCCAGCAAAATGCAAAAAAAAATCCCCAAAAGAACAAATAACCAAAATACAATAATATCAATTATTTTGAACATGGAATTTGATATCCAACCTGAAGAAGTAAGCCTTGGCATTTTGCTGTTCCGCTAAAATTGATCTGCATGCCAACAGAAATGCCAGCTGTGGGTTTTAATGTACAACGCTTTGTCAAAGCGGTATTTTTTTGATAGTTTTTCCTTTCAATGAGTCGATAGATTCCCTCTTGGGGTCTCTTCCTGCCTTCTCTGACACACTGCTGTTGACTGAGTGCAAAAAGAAGAGCTAAGGCTGATTCATATCTGAAGTCTTGTGCTGTAATGCACATATTGGTGTCTGCATTGCCAAGAAGAGCTTTATTTTTGTTCTGAAGCATGCAAAGGAAGTATATTCTACTTTAGTTGTATGACTCTTGCCTTAAACCAGGAGGTTTTCTCCTCACCATTTTCCACCCCTATGTTATGGTTACTTCAACAAAATTCCCCTTCCCAGCAGTTTCCTGGGTCAAAACTCTTCCCTCCAGATGTTCTGCTCACAGTCAGCACAGATAAATGATCTGTTCCAAGTCCTTTGCCCAGCAGAAGATGGGAATGCATAAATTATTGGCACCACCTATTGGTGAAAAAGGCAAATTATACCGGATTTGCGGGTTAGTTTAAATATCTTCAGTAAATATGGCTTCAAACATTGCTCCTGTTTTGAGTTATTTAATGATATGACCCAGCAAGGCCACTCAAGCTTTGCATTTCTCTGTGCCAGAGACAAATTTGAATCCAGTGGTGATTTGGGATACATTTGGCAAGGGGTCACACAACAAGGGAGGAGTCAGGGCACAGAGATACAGGTGGAGCAGGTCTCCTGAGTCTCATGTTCTTTTAAGTGTTTTTCCCTTAAAATGCAAGCAAAATGAAAAGGATTTTTCCACTCCATCACAAGCAGCAGCCACAGCTGGTCCATGAGTCACAAATCAAAGTCGTCGCCTTTGGCTCTTGTGACCAGGAAAGGAGCTGTGTGATACAGGACTTGCTGAGACAGGTGCAAAATGGGAATTTCATGAGCAAAACCCAGGAACTCCTGGTGTCCTTGGAAAAGATGATGATGTGAAAGGAACTGCAAAGATCAAACCCATGATTTGGAGGCAGCAGCACCTGCATTTTTAATTCCTGTGCTCGTCCTGATACTTGTGTCTGTGGGAATGGTTTTCTGACTGTGAAACAAAGCTGAGTTGAGATTTTTGTGGTGACCCTCAAAGAGCAGAAGGCAGTGGGAGGGATCTGAAAATGTCGTAGGTGTTTTGAATAGTTTCCAAGAACCAAGAAGTTCTCACTTGAATTATCCATTGTAGGCTGGAAGTGGTGGAAAACCTCTGGGCCACGGGACGTGTTGGTTCTTCGTGGTTACTGATGAACAGAATGATTTGCATTTTCACTGAATAAAAGACAGGGGAAAGAGAGAATGGCATTTTGCTTCAGGCTGCTTTTTCTGAAATCCCAAAGAGTTATTTTATGTTGATATTAGCCCTAAGTTATCTGCTGAGAAGAATTTTTAGCTCTTGGTGTGCTAAACTATGCATTCAGGAAAGAGTACTGCACTTTGGCTCAGCATGAACTAATTGAGATGTGGAAGGGATCTGATGGATACTCTGGTAATATGGCAGCTTATCCTCCAAAGTTTCCTTGAGGTTTTTTTTCTCTTTTTCTCTTCCTAGACTTGGAAAAATGCTTCTCCTTCTCTCTAAAATCTTCCACATGAAGGATATCTACTTTGTCAATCTGGATCTCCAGGTTATTTGCCATTGTTACCTTGCCCAGCAGGATGGACTCTTGTGCTCCAGCTTTTTTGGAAATATTAGGAATAAGAGAGGACACTTGATAGAAACAGACTTTCTGAAATTTATAAATGTCTTGGTTTGAAAGAGACAGATGTCTGTTAAGGGAAGTCAGGAGCCTCCCTTGGAATGGAAGATGCAACCCCCTTCCCTCTGAATTATTATCATTTTGAAATCAAGGGCTTTCAGGCAAAGATATGGGGAATAGGAATAACAGTTCTCTAGCAAATATATATGTATATATATATAACAAAACAATAATACAGAAACACTGGTTTAACCTGACAGAGTCAGGGTAACCTGACACCCTGCCAGGCAGGGTGGTGGCAGCAGTCCGATCAGGTGACAGCTGCAGTTCCCTTTGAAGGGTTCTGTTGAAGCGGTGATCTTGCAGAAAAGGTCTGGTCCTCCTCAGAAAGTCCAGTGGTGGTTGTGTAGCTCCTGTCCTCTGGGAATCCAGTGGGAAAGGCTCTGTCCTCTGTTGCAAAACCCCCAGATTTTATCCAGATGGAAATGCCAGGCTCCTCCCCCTTGGGTGGAGCATCTCACAATGGGCTGGTGAGTCATGAGGCAAGGCATTGTTGGAGCCCTTAACAGAAGACAGTCCGGAGGGAGGAGGCAGGGAACATTGCTACACCTGGTTTCAATAGCTCATGAAGATGGCAATAGAATACAGATAACCCAGAAGAATGAAGCCCTGCTTGATCTGTCTACAAGGTGTATTTAGACACTGCTGTGACCCAAACTTTACCATATCTGAGTATGGTACTCTGTGGAATAGGACTATACGAATAGCTAAGCTCATATACCTTCATTTTTTTAAAGAGAATATTGTTCAACGCGTGTTCAATTTTAACAAAATTAGCACATGCCCATAACTAGCAGTGCTAATGACAGAGAGAAATTCATTTGCCAGTTGGTTGAACTAACCTGTCAGAAAGGACATTCATAAAGATGTTCTGTCAAGTCTGATCTGCTGCCTTGAATAAGTGGCAGGGCAACTTCAGCCTTCGGAGGATCAATTTTCTCTCAAAAATACACCTCTTTAGGGGCTTCTGCTGCAAAACACAACCAGATTATTTATTTATAATGAGTGTCTATTGTCATTAGACAGGCTGAGGATAAATAAAAGCTTGGAGACTGAATTTAGAAAGTGCCAACTTTTATTATTGCTATTTAGATTTGTAAGCCAAGAACCACCACTGTATGAATCCACTTTAAAGGAACTGAGAAGAAGAAAGCAGGGATTTTAGCATTTCCTCAATCCAATAACTAGGACAAAAGCCCTTTTCCTGACAGCTCCCATGTTTAGGGAGACTTAGGGCATCCTGCAGAGTTTGCACCCGTGACATGCAGCACAGTGCTAAGAAGGTTTTGACCAGAGAATGATCACATTCTATGACAAAAGGTCTGGGGGAAAAGAAGATATTACTATAAAGGGAAAATATCAATTAAATTCATTTCTCCTACTCAGGCCCGGTCTGTAATGTGGACATTTAGGCTCAGGTGTAGTATGGATGATGTTTGTAGTCTGATATTTTCCATGAGGAGAAGATGGACCTGCCATGCAGAAAACAGCAGGTTTTGGGGGGTGTATCCTACCTGGTCAGGACTGGCAGGTTTATCTGAATTGATATTATCTTTATTGATATTATATTGAGATTATTCTATCCAAGATAGAATCATACAATCACAGAATGGTTTGGGTGGGAAGGGACCTTAAAGACCATCTCATTCCAGCCCCCCGCCATGGGCAGGGAATTTTCCACGCAACCTGCTTGCTCAGAGCCCCATCCAGAGCCCCACACTGGCTGTGGGCAGCCAGCTCTGAGTATTTCTGGTCAGATGGTGGCAGATGAGTTTTATGGATGGCCTTTCCCAGGAGCCTGCAGCTGTTTAAATAGTCACCCCTTGGGAGCCACAGCACCACAGCTATGTTTGACATTGTTATACCTCAGCAGGGACAGGGAGAACCATGGGGACAAGAAGTCCTTCCCACTTCCTGGCTTCCATAGCTTACTTTAATTGGTAAAACTATGCTCCTGTCACTGGGAAGGACGTCACAAAGTAAAACATGGACAAAATCCTAAGCCCAAGAATTCATTTGCCCTGAGGCTCAACAAAACCGTTCTGGGTAAAGCTGTGTCCACAGGAAGTCGGGGCACCAGCAGCGGGAGGAATCCTTTGGAAAGGGAACAAGTCTGTCACACCTCCCAAAGCAGGACATAGTAAACAATCCCTGTGGCTTCCTGCCAATCCTTTTGTTTGTTTGTTTGTTTGTTTGTTTCCCCAGTGATTTTTGGCTTTTCCATCTGAACAAGTGTGCGCATCCTCAGTGTGGAGTCGTCATCTTTCCCGGGCGAGAGGAAAATGACTGCACACAAATATATGAAAACCAGGGACATTATTCTAATAAGATGCCTTTTTCCTTCTTTCACATTGAATTCAACATAAATTCACAATGGAAAGTGGTACTTAGCTGTTCTCATCCTTTCAAACACATCTGTTGGGGTTTTTTTTCCTGCAGTTAATTGATAAAATTTTTACGGGAACAAATAATTCTGATTTGTGACTAAACTCTGACAAGTGCTATTAAACAGGCTCCTTTAATCTAAAGCTGTTTATGCAAGCCTGTTTCATTTGTGGTAGGGATGGACATGATCCACTTTACAATTTTAAGAACAGAGAGAGCTAGGATTTGAAGATAAACCATAATCTCCATATAAGTAAGCTAACAGTCCCCTAGACACTGTGTTTCATGCAGCCAGTATTATTCTCATAACAGATATGAGATAAGAATCATCTTTGTGTGCTCAAAAGATAAAATAATTCTAAATACAATCCTGATATTGCCTACAGTTGTTCTGGAAATAAAATTTATGTTTACTCTCCAGCCTTGCTGCTCTTCACTCTTCTGTATAAAATCAGTAAAGAAATTTAGATTTTTTTGCCCTTATACTTCTGCTGAATGACAGTTGCTGTTTTCCTGAGCCTACTGCCTGCCTCCAAACCAATTGATTTTCCTATTGAAAGGGCCTTTGGGGCATGCCCAGGTCCCATTCCTTAAACTTCAACACAGCCTGAGCAGGTCCTTGCTCTTCAAGCATCACATTGCATAGGATGAGAGGGTTTCTTCTGCCTCAGTTTTCCTCCAAAGTGCCCAGACATTCCCCTTTCAAGCTCAAAGGGAAATAATTTGTCCAGTTCTTCCATATGTCTCTGGGACTCTTTCCCACTCTCCCAAAGGTGGAGCTGCCTTCCATATATACACACTGCTGATCTTGGGTGGAAGATTCCTTGGATCTCAGCCAAGACCCTAAAATCAGAAAAAATCCAGTAATTAATACGTTTTAAAGCTCAGCTTTGAGCATGCTGCTCACAGAACATTAGCAAACATTTTATACCTGTGAATCTATTAATAAAACTTTCCCAGAATTTGTTGGTCTGGTTTGGTTTGGGTTGGGTTGGGTTGGGTTGGGTTGGGTTGGTTTTTCCCAGCAAGGAGAATCACAATGTCCATAAATTTTATTTCACTACTTATTTTTTTGAGTTTAGCTTTGCTTAAAAGCTTTTGGTATTGAGATTAACTCATTGTTAACTCATTGAAAGCATGATTTGATCAACAGATTTCTGTTCCGAGTTGCTCTGATAAACTTGTTCGGTGGGTGTTTCACTTCCAGTGATGTGCTAAATGAAGGAGAAACAGAATGTTCCGGAACATAAGGGAGCAGTGGTGTATCCAACAGCATTGAGACTGGAGATCCATGTCACAAAGGCATGGGAGATGTCTTCTCAACATCTCCATGTCTCCCACTCTACAAGAGTTCTCTGTATAATAAGTTCCCATGACTGGGAACTCAAGTTTCATTCCATAGGGGTTTACTTTGGAAAGAAACTTGTTCCTGCAGCTCATGTCCACGTGACCTCTTCCAGCTTCTAAGTGCAACTTGGGTTCATTCCAGCAAGTGTTGCTAGATGAAAAACCCAATAGCAAGAGATTTCCTGCAACTGGATAGAGACAAAATCAGTGTCTGAGCTCCAAGCTGGCTCCAACTTTTGCCTCCCCAGCACAGACCAGCTGATATCTTAGCTCCAGGCTTTCCTACCTATTTGTGGAGTTTAGGAAGGACATCGTGTAATCATAATCTCATACTAAATCCTGTAAAAGTTAACAGATAAAGAGGTATAAATAGCCCTTGGAACAGGAACTGGAAACCAACCTCTGCATTTCAGGAGACAGCCCAATTCCTTTGGCTTGCAGATGGCCTTCCTGCCACCCCGCTTTGATCCGGAGGAGATTTAATCCCAGATCTGCTGCATAAAGGCTCAGTTTCAGCACAATGGACAAAGAATGCTTTCCCTGGCCTCCCCAACACGTAGGCCGCCTGCTGCCAAAGCCATTAGTGAAGCCCTGTAGGAGAGTTTGAACCTCCACAGAGAGGACCTGGAAGGCTTTCAGCTTCCCAGGATATGCTTAAAAGGCAGCAGCAATTATCTCCTCTTTCTGCTGCACCCCAAGAGAGCAGACAGAGCCTGTTTCGTTCTTTTAAAGGCAAAAATGTCCTTATTAGCTCTAGAAGAGGTTGTCTATATAGTAATGATCCTGTGGTGTTAAAGCTGCACACCAAATCTATGGAAAGGCAAGAGTTTAAGACACAGACAATCAGAGAATCAGAGCATCACAGAATAACAGAATCACAGAATCACAGAATGGCCTGGGTTGAAAGGGACCTTAAAGATCACTTTGTCCCACCCCCTGCTATGGGCAGGGACACCTTCCAGTAGACCAGGTTACTCCAAGCCCTGTCCAATCTGGCCTTGGACACTTCCAAGGATAAGGTTTCCTGATGTCTTCCACCCTCAGTCTGTCAGTGTTGCATATCCCTATTGGAACCATCTCTTTTCCAAGGCTGGAGGGACCAGCTGAGGAGTCAGGAAACACTGAGTTAGATATTGTGGCTCTTTAGTGTTCATTCCATCCATTAATCCCCTTTTAAAGTTGACCTTCTGTCCAAGACTGTCATCTAACCCAAGGTCTGTGTAGAAAGATGCTCTCCAAGGTACAGCTGGTTGTTTCCTGAGCCAAGTGAAGCACTGCTGCTGGCTGGAGGATTCCCTCTCTCTCCATCCTCATTTGGCCTCTCAAAGACTCTATCACATCCAGTGTCTTACATAAAGACATTTCATTTAGGTAAGATAAATCCTAATGAGGGCACCTAACTTTCACTGGATTTAACTTTTGGAGTGAGGCTTCTGTAAAACTGGAAGAAATGGCTGAGCTCACCCAATTTTTGTCTGCTTCCTCTGTTTAGATGACAATTTTCCCATGGTAGGCTTGCCTTTTAGCAAGTGTGTATCTAACTTGCTGGCACAGCAGCATCTGAGTGTTAGAAATGTGACAGGCTGGAGGTGTGCATTTGTCACTTAGAACCTGCTTTGCTTAAAAAAACCCGAGAGATTTTGCTTTTAGCTTTCCTATAGCCGTCAGTTTGTCTCAAAGTGAGACATCCACAGCCTTTTGTAGGAGGCACTTTGATGGCACAAATGATACGTTATCCAATGAACAGTGATTATGGCTGTTCCCAAATCTCCTCCCTCTCCATTATCTGTTGAGCTGGGAGGGTTTTATTAAAGTTCCCATACCAGCTGAAAAACCACAGAGTTCCTGTGGGTGAATTTTAAATGAGCGTATCGGATGGAAAACATTGATTTCCAGTCAATTCCTTGAGGGGGGAAAAAAAACCAAAACAACAATACAGCACATATTTCACAATGGAAAAGTTCACAGAGGACACAGGAAATAGGGAAAATTGTTTCCTTCCCAGTTCAGTGCAGGAGCTATGCAGAGTGTTCCAACTCAGAGGACATGCAAACAATGTCCACTCTTCAGACAAGGTCAGCAAAGCAGATGTGGCTTCAAGTTTGACACTTGTACAGCGTGAGAACCATCCCCGGATAATGGGAAGACCTTATGGGGAAACCATGGAGTGTCTTGGCCTAACATGATTCCCTGAGTGCCATGTCCACATTGCTCAATGCTCTTGGGGCTGCTGGAGCTGCAATGATTAGGGAAAAAAAGAACGACTTTGGGTTAAATATCTTTAAAGGTTGCAGGGGGAGGGGAGAAGGAAACATGCAGGATCCAGGGTTTTCCTTGAAGATAATTTTGAAGGATGCCTTGCTTGCCATGGAGTAGTTGCATTAAAAGAGGTGTGAAGTCACCTTAGGATAAGATACATCCAGTCATTTCGTAGATTTTCAGCCCCTCTTGGTTCTTCCATTGGCCTCTACCATAAAAACCAAACGTACACATGGCCTTTGTGTTGGTTTGAGTGATTTCAGGTTCCACATTCAGTTCATTGAAGTCTTAATCCTTGACAGAGGTTTCTGCAGTGCATTTCAAAGAGGACAAGGAGATGAAAACATGAATTACTGTTAGCACTAAAAGCAGGGCATTTTCCTTGGAAACTTCTCACAGACCTATCAAAAAGTGAGACCTGTCCAAACAAATATACAGTTCACTGACAGATAAAGATTATCCTTTTGCAGTGTTTTATCTTAATAAAAACATTAAGGAGGTGGAATTCCCTTTCCAAGCTTTTGGAGGGCGAAGAACAACATTGTCAAGAGCTGTGTGTGACAGAGTAAATTAACCTTTGTAAATCTGACCAAGGTCGGGTGACTAAGGTTGGAAAATAGATTTAAATCCTTCTTTATCATTTGGGTGCTAGGATTTGCTGGCTCTGGATTCCCTCGCACACAGAAGTGAATCAAGCTTTGGTTTTTGGAGTATCTGCTATTCCACAAAGTAGTAATGAATGGGAAGCTGAAGCTAGAAAAACTCTGATGTGATAGTATATATTTGGAGTTATCTCTGAGCATATTTAATCACTAGCACAGACACACACCAAAAGCAGTTACATTCTCCTTCATGCAGTAATCTCTGAACTGGAAGTCTGGAAAAAAAAATTAGGCAGAATTGAAGAATCACTGGTTATTGCTTGAGGTCTGCATTTATCTGCAATCAGACTGACTGCTTTAATAGTATTTATTCTGTAACTGAGAAAAGTGATGGGTTAAAGTTAATTTATGTGCCTTAGTGAAATGCATTTGTGTATGGAAAATTAACTAACAATGACCCCTTATTATAGAATCATAGAATCATAGAATCATAGACTCATAGAATCATAGAATAGTCTGGGTTGAAAGGAACCTTCTTTGTAAAGGTCTTTGAGAAAGACCACAGTTTTAAAATAATTTTACCTTAGTCATGGTTCTGGAACAAAAATATCCACCTTATCAGGAAATAACTATGGATAAAATCATGACAATTCACTTTTCTGAGAGCTCACCTTTTGTTCTCACCTGTTGTGGTGTTGTGCCATCCATATCTCCCAGCCTTAGCTGGGAAGGCGAGTTGGAAAACTTGCCAGCTTGTGCATTTGAAGTCAAAAATTCTGTGATAAAATAATCAGTCTAAGTGTCACAGGAATTAAGAGCTTCCAATTAATTTTCTTTCTTTACTCACAGAAATTTTAACAGAGGGATCGGCACCCGGTTTCTTTGCTCCAGAACATGGGCCCGGTGTTGGAGTGACTGAAAGCTTCTTGAGCATATTTAAAAGTCTTGGAGTCAGAAATCTGATCTGTGATTAACCCATAGTCCTTCAGATGATGTCATGGAAACAGTTTCATTAAAAGGCAAAAATCTTTATTTTACCTCCACTCTGTGCAGTCATGGAGACAAATAGAAACCCAGAACTGTCAGTTTGGGGTGTTTATTTAACTTCTCCACACCATTATGAAATTTCTTTTGCATGTAATAGTGAGGAATGAGATGCCCTTTGGTTTTAAGTGCAACAAGTCCTTCGAAGTCGAAATCCTGAAAAAATGCATCATCTTTTTCTGCATTTTTCATCCCAGAGAGAACACAAGATCACACCCAGCACTGAAAAGATTTTGCCCTGAAAGCAGCCAGGTGAGTTCAGAATTATCTTCCCCCGTTATGCCAACCAAAAAAGACGTGCCAAAGCTCCTGTTATTCCCCTGTATTGAAGGGTATGGAGAGGGTGGAGGGGGGAATTTTGACATTAAGCAATTATTTATGAAGCAGTTACATTAATGTCTGGGTTCAGGACCCCATTTTCACTGTAACTGCTGGGTTGCTCTTTGCCCTAAGCACAGCCAAGGATATACCAACAGCTCTGCATGGTACCAACAGCTCTGTGTGCTACCAACAACTCTGCGTGCTCTATTTGCTGCCCTGAGGTCACTTGGTGCTGGAGTTACTGGTGAAAAATGACTTTTCTGCAAAGGTGAGATCATGGAATTGGGGAATATTTCAAAGCACAAGCCAGTGGTGGTGGAAGACGAGGCAGGAGACATCTTGCATGTTGTTGATCTGTGGTTTTAGCTTTCAGGCTAAATTTTAACTTTCTAAAAACAGAAACAGGAGGCAATCATATCTCAGAGCAAGGACTGCAAAAAAAATCTTCGTTTCCTTTTGATTTTCTATAGCAATACACAGCATATATTACAGCAAAACGGCACAGCAGAACTGCTAATATTTTATGCAACACTGCACAGTAGAACTGATATGATTCTGTGCAACCTCATAAGGGTTCTGTGGGTTCTGTGTGTGTCTTGAGTTAAGAGGTTTTAATGCCTGACTTGGAGATACGATTCCTTTATGCCTGTGCTGTACATCAATTGGGAATAGCAGTGAGGATACAGTGACAGATCACCTTCGGATTGTCAGGATGCTGGGTGAGAAATTAGAATTTCCCCAGTTTGGGGAAAATAGTTTTAGTGAAAGTCGTGTTCTAGATAAGATTTAATGTGCTGCAGTAGCTATTGTGCAATTTTCTCTGCATTTCTCTAACTGTTCAAATGTCATTCGAGTTCATGGATATGAGAGAGTATAGAAGCTCCATTTAATTTATCCAGAAAGAAGTTGGAAGCCTTCCTGATGCCAGGTCTTTGGCCAAGCTGAGTACAGATTTCTGATCTGACTGCACACTCCCATTTATCGGAAAGATTCACAGCAGGGTTGGATACTTGCCAGAAAAGCTGAGCAAATTCAGATGGGAGATCAAAACTCTCATTTTTGCCTTCCAAAGTTGCAAAACATGATGTCAGCTTACCACAGGACATAACAAAGTCACTTTTTCTTAAGTCTTTATATCAAGGCAAGTTGGTTTCTGAGAACAACCTGGTGTAGCTCAACAATTCAGTTCCTTAAAACTGCGAAATTCCTCCTCCCGCCTTTGTTCTGCAACAGGTCACTCCAGGTGACTCCCAACCTTAAACATAAAAATCTTTGAGTGTGAAGGGATTGAGTGCAAAAGGGAGAGAAGGATGACATTTAAAGGACACACGCGTTTGCTGAGAATACGGATTCCATAGTCATCCACTTGATGACTGCTTCCCTGCACATCCCATTCCCAGATGAAGTGATCTTTCTGCCTGGTTTATAGAGAAATGTATTGCATGTAATGGTTATTTTCTTTTTTAAAAATCTAGGGAGACATGATCTGTAGGCAGTAATAAAAATCCTTGCCCTTTCCATCTGAAAACAATGTCTGGGTTTTTACAGTTCAGTGCAGCAGTGTTGCCCACAGGGATGATTTTCAATATCACTTTGTCCTAACAGGAAAAGAAAGATATTTCTACTGAAACACCAAGAGTCTCCTTGTTCAGGTGATTAAAGACATAAGAACTGAGATAATGAGTCTGATATCCACATTAACATATATTTTAATGTCCATGGTCAACCGTACCAAAAAGTCAAGTCTTTCTTTACCTCAGAACAGGGCTGATGGGTTGTTTTCCACCATGGCCTGTCCTTCCTGTAGAGATGAGATCACAGAATTATGGGATGGTTTGAGTTAGAAAGGACCTTAAAGACCACCTCATTCCAACCCCCTCTATGGACAGGGACACCTTCCACTATCCCAGGTTGCTCCAGGCCCTGTTGAACCTGGCCTTGAACACTTCCAGGGATGGGGAATCCAAAACTTCTCTGAGCAACCTGTGCCTCACAACCCTCACAGCAAATAAATTCTTCCTAATATCCAGTCTAGTCCTACTCTCTTTCCAGTCTGCTCCTCTCAGACCTTACGGAGACACGAAAACTGAGCAGAGTATGATGGCAAGAGAGAGGGAAGCTGGAAAGGCAGAGGGGAAAGCAAAGGTAAAAGCTCAAGAGAAGAGATTTTTCTCCCTGTATCTCCTCCTTCCTGAACCTTCACTTTCCCCACACCTCTTTCAGCACTTCATCATCCACAAGTCCCACTTGCCCTTTTATCCTTGAAGATATGAGGAAAATTTATATCTGCAGGTCCATAACTCTTCATTTATGGTCAAAAATGCTTCTGTACAAGTTTTTATTTGCACATTAATAGATCTGTGTGCACACCCCCTTCCTGGCTTAAAATTATCTCTGAGTCTATAACTGCACAGTAAGACTTTCTGCCTCCCTTCCTCCTGCTGTGCTTCATAGCAAACACTGTTTTATTGTTTTTGTTTTAATCTTCTCTGTTTCTTCAGCAGATTGATGGCACATTTTTACAGCTCTGGCATTAACAGAGGAATAATGATGTTCTCACCCTGCCCATTTCTAGAGATGCTGCTGCATCCTGATGATTTTGCACCACAATGCGTTTTCCACAATCTTCTCAAGACAGTCCTAGTAATGACAACCATGCACAGCAAACCATGCAACAGTCCTGGCAATATCCTTAAAACTTTTTACGTAGTTGAACATGAGCCCAGGTGTGCCCAGGTGGCCAAGAAGGCCAGTGGCACCTGGCTTCTGTCAGGAATGGTGTGGCAGCAGTGCCAGGGCAGTGCCCCTCCCCTGTGCTGGCACTGCTGGGGCACCTCCAGTCCTGGGGGCAGCTCTGGGCCCCTCACAAAAAGGAAGACATTGAGGGGCTGGAGCGTGTCCAGGGCAGGGAATGGAGCTGGGGAAGGGGCTGGAGCCCCAGGAGCAGCTGAGGGAGCTGGGAGGGCTCAGCCTGGAGAAAAGGAGGCTCAGGGGGGACCTTGTGGCTCTGCACAACTCCCTGACAGGAGGGGGCAGCTGTGGGGGGAAGTTGGGCTCTGCTCCCAGAGAACAGGGACAGGAGGAGAGGGAACAACCTCAAGCTGTGCCAGGGATGGTTTTGGATGGACATTTGGAAACATTTTCATAGAAAGAGTTGTTAAGGATTGGAACAGACTGCACAAAGAAGTGGCTGAGTCACCATCCCTGAAAACCAAACCTTTGTGGCTGTGGCGCTTGAGGACACAATTTGATGGTGAACACTGTAGTGGTGCTGGGTTGACAGTTGGACTTGATAATCTTAAAGAACTTTTCCAACTTAATGATTCTATGAACTCAGGCTTCCTGGGCACAAAAATTTGCTAGCCCTTGGCTAAGTTTTCTAACTCGCAAAGGTAACAGTGGTGTGAAACTTGTGACAATTAAGAGATAATACAGAGATTTTTGTGGTTTGGTTTTGGTGGGGTTTTTTTAATATATGTATACATAAATGGAATATCCAACTGCAAAAAAAAAAGCTGAAGCTGTGTTACGGAAAAGAAGTGTATCACCAGATCCTGCATGTCTCTGGAATTAATGCCTCAGAGTTATCCATTCTTCCAGCCTGGATTAGACACTAGAAAAAGACTTGTGGAAGTTCAATTGTGGATGAAAATAACACTGACAGACACTCCTCCCACACCTCTCAACCCTATAAGCTAACTTTAATAAGATTTTATGGATGGAGAGAGATCTCATGCATTTTATGACCTCTTATGTTTTTTAATTATGTGACTACACAGAAGAGGGAAATTCTGCTTTATGTCCTCTCTGAAGGAAAAACCCACTCAAATTCTCACAAAAAGCCCCCCTCTGCATCTCACCGTTGTCTTAGAGATACAGGTCTTGTGGTGGAAGGAGCTCTCTCCAGTTCTGGAGTTGTCTTCTACCTCATACAGAGCCTCTCCTATGTGTTTTAAAATTATTTTCTTCTAAACTTAAAATTTCATTAGCAGGTTAGAGGGAAAATTATGAGGCTGAGTCTCTCTCAGGAGCAGAGTCTGAAAACTAAATTCAAACCCACAAAAACCAAAACTAAAGTCAAACCCATAAAAGACAGAGGTCTGACATGATGCAAGGATGTTTTTGAATACTCATGGTGTAGATGAGGCAGCCTTGGAATCAGACCCCAGCACTCCTAACCGGTTGTGGCAGGTGTAATGCTGAGAGGTGCCAGGCATGTAATTTTCTCCAATTAAAATAATTACAAGATTGATGATCATTTACTGCACTTCTGAAAAATAACCAGGAATCCCTCACCCACAGATATTCTGAATGACTGTTTAATACTTTCTGTCAGAGATATGATAATCCCTGCTCTGTATCATATCACATCATGGAGTATCATATCCCCCAGCTCTCTCACACCCAGTTGCCTTTTGGCAAGTTGTTTCCAGCTCTATTAAAATGGCCTCGCAAATGTCAACTAAATTCCCTTCTCATGCAATTTTCTAGCTGCTTCCAGAAAGCTGGTAAGATCATCACATTTCCAAGGTGCAGGAATGGTAAACTGGGATAAATCCTTTTCCTCTCTGTACCTTTGAATATTTGGTCTGCAACCCTGAGTTCAAGAACCAAAAATTAGTGTGAATTTTATTGTATGCTAAGCCATCAGTGAACCACATCTCTGCCACTGTACAGCAACATGTTGGAAACCTTTCCTGATTAAAAAAAATCATATATGGAGGGCTCATTCTCTCAGAAGAGGAGAGAAACCTCACAAGGGAAGGAAAAGCAGATTGCCTCTGCCCCGAGATCCCTCTGACTTGCTGCAAACACAGTGCTGAGCCAAAGCAAAGCTGTCTGGATGCAGGAGCATCCTGTGACGGCACAAAAATGCAGGCGCTGTGGTTAAGTGGGAACATCAACTCCTGAGGGAACCATTCAGCATCAAAGGGGTGGGAGTTCATCAGGCAATGGCCTGGACTGCATCCAGGGCTGCCAGTGAGTCCACAGTTCATGATTATCCCGAAGAAGATGAATGCAGTAATGTTGGGGGGTTGTAAAAACGGCCTCTCCAGCTGCACAGCCCGTGTGGACACAAGACTGAGACCTGCAGGACAGGAGAGCCTGGGAGAAGGAGAAGCAACTCCCAGAAAAGACCCAAAGGAAGTCCCTTCATCTCCAATTAACAAGTGACATTGGCAGGCAGGGATGGAAGGGTGAGCAGAAAGATGCCTGGGTGTGACAGAAGGGGAAGAAAATCAGTAAAGCCCTGCCAGCCTGTGGAATAGGAAGGCACTTGTAGGACTTGGCTTTTATATAACACAGAAACCACTGCAGGGGTTTGCAGAAACCCTCAAGACCTTCAGGACCCTCTGGTGGAACAAGCGTGGTCTGAATTCACTGCAAGGCTTCATCTTCAGGTGCAGCAAAAGAACTGAAAACTTCACCCCCAAATTCTCCCTCTCCTCTCCCTCAGCAGCATGGGGGGATGGGGAGTGGAGGCTTCAGCCATGAATATCTCACAGCCAGGGCGGCGTTTCTTGAAAGCCTTTTAATTTTAGCAAGAGGGTCTCAAGGGTTAAATGTTCTATTTATGAATCCTGGCAAGATTTTGTGGTGTCTCAAATATACTGGTGTATTTTTAGACAGACAATTCTAAAATTAACCACTCAGCCTTCCTAAAAACAACCTGCCACACTTCAATAGCTCCCATTGATGCAACATGAATACAAAATGTGTTTTAGTTCTCGACCATCAAACAGAAGGAAAATGTTTCTCCCTCTGAGGAGAGGGAGAGGAGTATTTTCTTGAAGTGAACAAATCTCACATCTCAATCCTGCCATCCCTAAAAGGCCTTGCTTGGTGAATCATCAAGTCTGTGGGGGAACTAGAAAAGGCCCTGAAGACATCTGCACTTGAGAATTCAGGAGCAAGCTTTTTTGAGTAAAACAGTGCCTCAAAATCAGACATTAAAAGGGATAGATATTGTTGGTTTTGTAAAGTATTGTGTAGAGATTTTCATGATAAAATCAGGGTTTTGTCTAGGATATCAGAGGTAAAATCCTGTCTCCATGTGAGTCAAAATTTCTGAGGGATTTCAAAAACCTCAGAATTTCATCCATCATCTTGTCCTTTCTGTTTCTTGTTCAACCTTTAAATAAACGGTGCCATGCAATAACAACAGAACTTTTAGCTCCCTCAAAAACAGGCACTACCAAGAAAAGCTTTTTTATTTTCAGGTGCTCAGATGGGTTTAAATCCATGTTATTCTTTCAGTGCTGTAGAATTTTGGTTATCCTGGACTTGACTGAGGCTCTCAGCCTTTCTCTGAGGTCTTTGGGGCTTGGTAACTACAAACATCATCCAAGCTCAGGCAGTGGGGCCACTGCTGTTGCCATTTGGGTCGGAAAAAATTTATGGGCTTGGGAAGAGAGCTCAAATACGTCCAAAATCAAGCACTTTGCTCATTCCAGTTGACGCTGCAAATTTCCATAACTGTTTTGGGAAACAGAGCCTTGCAGGACACAGGTTATCCTCAGCCATTTCTGTCAAACAATTCCCTGTATTCATTTCAAAATCCCACATCTTTTACTGTGTGAAATCAATTACAAAACTCTTACATGTTCCTTGGAGACACCATTCCAGCTGATTTTTGGAAACTTAAATGATTTCACTGGTAAGCTGTCATCTTGCTGAACAGAATAACAATCGCTGTTGGTTTTGTTCAGGTTCACTCCCATAACTAAGATTCCAGAATGATTTAAAAGCAGAGTTCATTTTTCTTGATGGGAAATTTCTGCTTGAATACCCAGAATCAGCTTGGTCCCCACACTAACCACCTTCTGATCTCCTACAATGGTATGACAATCATACAAATATGTAAACTACTTGCTCTTTTTAAAAAGTAACAGTGATTTCAACAGCCAAATGGAGCAATGCAGACTGTGGTGATGGAGTTTCCACCCCACATCTAATTACTTTATGAGTTCAAAGCAATTTTGCCATCAGGGTAAAAACTTTATGAGTAAATCACTTTTAGATGATGTTAGTTAGCCCACTTGGGTTTCTGAAAAGCTCCACTGAGACCAGGTATAGCACTATTTTTACAGTCTGAGAATACTTTACATGGAAATAAACCGACTTTTAAATCTCCATCTCGAGGAGGTCTTCTGGGACTCTCACTTGTTTGTGCATTCAGGATCCTACGCACTGGCTGATGAGTGAGTCATCCTGCCTGACACCTTATCCACACAAAACCCTGCAATCTGCACACCATGGCCACATCACAAAGGGATTTTACTACTCCTGGCTGCCCAGGCTAAAAGCTGGAGAAGAAAAAGGAGATTTTTTTCCTTTCTGTGTCTTATGAAAGCCCAACATACTTCTTAAAATTTCTGATTCTGATTTGCAGCTAAACCTAACAGGAAATGAAGCTTCCTTTCCTCTGTTGGCTCCTTTGCTCTTTCTTGCCTTTGAACTGCATCTCATTTATTTGGGTTAATTGGTGTTGCTTCCCTCCAAAAGAGAAATCCATCTTTACACATCTGAAAGGCAACACAAAGTTGGTTTCACATTCTTATCTATACAAGAAAACTCAAGTCCTGGTCTGCATGAAATCAAGATTAGGCACAAGTGAGCAAAGCACCCCTGAGATCAAACAAGAGCCATGCAAACATCCCCACCACTTTTAATGTGCCCACCCTGGGGCACACAGTGCAATTTCTGGCTCATCAAGCCCCTCTGTTTTAAAATCTGCATCTTTATCCAAGCCAAACACCCTGATCTTTACCAGACAGCAGAGCTGGGTGACAAAATGCCTGCAGTTTCCCTCTGAGTGAATCCATACCTTTCAGAAAAAATCCTGTCCCTTAAGATTTAAAACAACAGGTGACAAAGAATCAAGAAATCTCTAGGGCAGGTGTTCCAGTGATTAATTTCTCTTACTATTAAAACATCTTCTCTTCAATTCTGGTCTGAATTTCTCCAGAAGTTCACTCTAGACTGACCTTCACCTATCACAATGCCCTTTACTCCTACGTGGAAGAGCTGTATCCTCCCAGGAAGGAGATTTCTGTAGAAATACTCACAGAAATGTGACCAAGTCAACTCAACCTCCTTAAGAGTGAAGCTGAAGAGAAAGCTTTTAAATGTCATGATAAGAGTTGGAATCTAAAGGCCACTTCTTGCTGCTTTTTGAAAAGCCCTTTACAGTTTTTTTAGTATTTCCACTGGAATACAAATATTGGACTTGAGTGAAAACATATCTCTTTGTCCAGTTAAGGTTGTGTTCAATGTAATAAGTTCAAGAAGCATCTGGACAATGTTCTCAGGCACATGGTGTGATTTTTGGGGGTGTCTTGTGCAGGGCCAAGAGTTGGACTCCATGATCCTCATGGGTCTCTTTCAACTCGGGATGTTCTGTGATTTTATGGTTCTATGCTATAACCCATCTGAAAATCCTCTTTTAGAGTGTCAGAGCATCACATTGGTCATAGATGCAACAGCTCCATGCCACTCAAGGGTTTCTCCACCATAACCCTGTTGTGGGTGATACTGACCCCGTTAGTGTTGCACTTTCAAATCCCTGGAAGAAATTTTTCACTCAACCAGGCAGACATGGGAAAATGCTGATGTTTATGCCCCTTGTTGATCAAAAAATACTGTTTCCCACAGGAGTGGAATAAAGTCACAAGTGCAGGAAGTATCATTTCTCCTTGTGAAAGGGGGGAAGATAAATTGGAAGAAGGTGCAAGCTTGATCCTACTGGCTGAATTCTTGTTGTGTTTAAGGGTTCAATGACACCACTTTTGTTGATGTTACTGCACTTGCATGTCCTGGCTCAGTTATGGGAAAATCCCTGCCTTGGAACAGCTAGGGAAGGTGATCCAGGCTGGACAAAGGAAACCTACCTATGTTTGAATTCCACACCTGTTGATAGTTCCTCCTACTTCAGCTGCTTAAAATCTGATATTCTGTAATTTAAACCAGCAGAGACATTACAAAGTTATTTCTTCACTGTGCTCGTTGTGTTGTCGTACTACGAGGGGAGCTGACATGGGGATCTGGGCACGGAACCAGTCAGCCAGGGGGCTTTTCACCTTTGCTATTGCATTAGTGTTTTGGTCCCTCTTCATTTTGGGTCTGATCTCCTAGATTGTTTCAATTCAAGGGACAGAAACCTACCAGATACATTCATCATGAACTGTTCCCACTTTCCCTTCTCGACTGCCCAGTTCGGTCTGGAAATGTCTCTGAACTGGTTTGCTAAAATCAGGAGCCTGGTACAGTTAAAACCTTTTATTTCACTTCTCTATTGCATTGTCTGTCTGGACAGGATCTATTTATACTTGGCTGTACACCTAATTCAGACAAATAAGTTCATTTTGGTAGGAGCCAAGCCATAAATGGCACAGACCTTGCCATCTCTGATCTTTAAACCTGAGCCATCTCGCTGTGTACCTACCAAAGCTGCTGCAGATGAGGAATTTCCAAGCAAAGACAGATGGGACACAAGTGGGAGGGGATTTAAAGTCACACAGCACATCCACTGCATGCAAGATCACAGAGACAATCTGATCTGAGTGTAATTAGTCTGTGGAGGCCCTCAAAAACCCCTCCCCTTCCTCCTCTCCAGACTTCCACCACTGTTATTAGGCTTCATTCTCTGATCAGTGTTATCTTCAAAGGAAGATAAAAACCTGTAATAAGTCACACCTACCTGTAATGTCCTGCATCATGGGCTGAAGTTATTTTCAAATCCATGTGATGGGTTAGTAAAAGCCTGGGTTGCATCTGTCTTGATGAACTGTAATATTCTTTGCCCTGATGAAAGGTCAATGCTTTCTCAGCTGTTTTCTTTTCTAATATCTTGAAATAGTGTCACCTTTTATCCCTTTAGGCCAGGCTCCCCAAAATGCAGATCAGGACCTGAGAAGAGCAAATTCTCAAATCTTTCACTGCAGCACAGGATGATTTCAGTTAATTTTGTGATGCATCTGTGACCAGGAATTAGGGAAGGGGACAGGACACATCGCCGGCTCTAAGATGAGCTTGCTGGTCATATTCATATTGCACAGTTGAATTGATTCAGTCCACTTGGACCAGAGCTATTTCTGTTTAATTGCACAGAAAATGTTTGTGCAGGGTCTCGTCCCACTCCAGGCATTCTGTGATCCCTTGAACCATGGCAGGTGCAGTCTGGAGGGGGCTGCAAAATACCTCTTTTCCATGTGGCTATAAAACTCTTCCCAGTAAATGTACATGTGGAGGAGGTTCCCTAGTTAAATCATGCTGGGTTGTGGGAGAAAGTTGCTGAGAGCAAGACTGATAAATCACAGGCAGGAAGAGACTGAAAGGAACTCCTGCTCAGCATTCTCTATCCATAAATCTGGACATATTAACAAGTTGCTTTTTGATTTATTTTTTTTTCCTCCTGTGTTTTTTTCTCCTAAAGTGTCCACATACCTCCATGCTCACCAGAACCAGCTGTTCATCAGTGACAATGTGCAGTTGAAAAATAAATTGATATTTTTTGTTGTTAGCTCTGTCAAAGGTTCTCAGGGCTCACTTCTCTTTCTCTCCTCCTCAGTATCCCATGGCTGGCGCTCCACTCTTATGCATGGAAAGGATCACAAGGATGTCCCAGTCTATTTTTTTTCCATTGTCCTGGACACTGTTTTTGGAGTTTTGGAGATAGAAATTAAAAGTTCAAGATTAAGGGAGACAGGGGAGAGCTCCCAAACCCAAAACACTGCTTGCAAAAAAGGGGATCAATGCCTTTGCTCTTGGATATGGCTTGAAGGAGAGGGAATGTGGCTCCTGCTCTTGGCTCCAGTCAGTGCTGTCAGCTTCTAAACATGATATGATCCCACCCTTGGGGCAGCACGGGCAGCAAGAGCTAATCTGGGAATCCCAGGGTTATTTAATCTTGGTGTAGTTTTGTAGAGTTCCTCCATCACATCTCCAGCTAGGCTGAGAAGCAGAACCTAAATTTTGGAAGGTTTTCTGAAGTAAAAAAAAGGCCTCTGTGGCCTCTTAATTGCCTCAAAAAAGGCAAAGGCAAAGTTTAGCCAGGTACTTCTGGGAGCCAGGGGCTTTGTCCTTGGTGTCTGTAGTGCTCAGTTGTAACATCAGTGAACCTTTGTTCCAGTCCTTGCTCTGCCTCGCAGGACTGGGTAAATGTGAGAATAAATGATGTTTGAGGGTTGGTCATGCCCATCATTAACAGGGCCCTGTCAATGCCAGGGATGGGTGAATGGATTTGAAGGAAGCCCTGGGGACATGAAAGAGCAGCTTGCACAGAGCAGGTCTTGTGTCAAGTTTCTCTTTTGACAAACTCTTCATTTTGGGAAGGTATAAGGACACCAATTAAATTTCATTGTGAAGAAAAGCCATTAGACACTTGGACACTGAAAGGTTCAAATCCAGCTGGTTTCAGCTCCCAAAATTAATCTTTCCCATTTTTTCTGGGGGAAAAAAGAAAAAGTGACAGACAGTATACAGATTTCTGAGCCACTGTTTGCCATACATAATGAAAACACCTGAAACTGGAGGGAAATAAGAAAAAAAAGTCAAATTACTCAACAGAGAGCTTGTGTCCCATCACATCCTTGCTTGCCTGCTTTTGCACCACTTGACACACAAAGTTATTCCTCAAAAAAAAGGGCATTTTCACCTTTTCAAGTGGAAACTTCCTGATGCGACAGGGCCAGGGAGACCCACTGAGTGAGCTGAGACTGATAGGAAAGGCATTTTTGCTTGAGATTAGTGTAAGATTTTTTTTCTTTTTGCTCGTCCAATGACTGCCATGTCAGCTTTCAAAAATTGCATAGAAATCCTCATTCTCTGCTTGAAAAAAGCAGCTGATTTTATCCCTTCCAACAAATAGTAAGGAGAATATAAGGAGAGCGACAAGCTTGCAAAAGTGCAAAACTTAATATGCACAGGAGTTCGGCTTTTATTTCTTTAGTGTCTTCTGCTAATAAACCTTTCTCTAGTGGCTCTACTCCCTGCCCACACTGCAGCTCCAGGGGAGCTTCTAGACAGATTGAAGGACAGGAGTTTGGGAATCAGCCTTTTCCTCCAGGGAACAAGTGATAAAACAAGGGAAAATGGCCTCAAGTAGTGCCATGTGAGGATTAGATTGGATATTAGAGAGAATTTCTTCATAGAAAGAAATGTCAAAGATTGGAGCAGGCTGCCCAGGGCAGTGTTGGAATCCCCATCCCTGGAGAGATTTAGAAGCCGTGTGGATGTGGCATTTGGGGACATGGGTCAGTGGTGGCCTTGGCTGAGCTGGGGGAATGGTTGAACTCAATAATCTTAGAGGGCTTTTCCAACCTAAACAATTCTATGATTCTGTAACATCATAGAAGAAGGTGTTTCTAAAGAGGTTTCCAGCTGCCCAAGAACGAGTTACTGCAGCAAGCCTGTTGCTCCCACTCTTGTGCTTTCTATCTTTTTTCTTCATAAATATTTCACCCAAACCCTAGAAGCATTTTTGGCTTGTTAGCCAAAAAGCATGACTGCCAGAGGCATTCAGTCATCCCACCCTGCAAACCTGGACACTGCTGGCAGGTTCGCAAGGCTGCCTCTGAAGGACATTCCACAAAGGCCAGGAGTCAGCTCTCCAAACCCCACCAGATCTCTTTAACCTGTTTTTTTGGGAGGCAAGGATGTGAATGTTGATCTTCTTGGGGTGAATGTCCCAGAAGTGCATTCACAAGGCTGGTAAAGCATGAGGGAAGGAGAATTTTATTGCTGACTCCTGTCCAGCCTGGCTATGCCTCTTCGTAGCCCTTGGGTTCATGCAGAAGTTTTTTATTAATTATCTTTCCTGAACTCGTTTGTTTAGCACCATCACGAAATAACAACATTATTGTTGTCATCAATAACAACAGTATCCAAAGTGTGTTCTCATGCAGCTTGTGCACCCCCATGCAGTAATTTGGAGACCCTCCAAGAGGACTTCCTCTGGGAGCTGGCTGTGCAGCCAAGCAGCTTTCACTGCTGTGAAACCTTTCCTGATCCGCTCTGTCCTTATTCCCTCGGGAACACCCTCCCCATTTCCTGTCCCGCTGGTATCGGCCCCTTCACACGCTTCAGATGGATCCCTTGGCACCCCCAGCCTTGCCATTTGGTGACATGCCTGTGCGATGGCAGTTTTGGAAGGATGGCTCCCAAATTCATAATTAGGTCATTAAGCAAAAAAGCTTTTCCTTAGTGCTGGTGTTGTGATGAAGGTTCCTGCTGATGGATGCAATCAGCTGCCCAAGCAGCAAATTCTGTGTTGCTGAGCTGTGTATTTGCTCCCCACAAAAACAGAGTCCTGTGGCTGCATTTTTCCTTCTGATGGAGCACCATCAGAGGCAGAAAATGGAGGGGGAGAGAGCCTATGGGTTATTAAAAATATTAGGGATCATGGTCGTGAAATGAACTTCCCCACCCCACAACACTGTGAGGTCTGCACTGAGGCTCAAGAGCAGGATTTATTTTTAATAATGACATGGAGATGAAGTGTGAAAGGGTGGGATCGTGGGATATCATTTAAGGAGAAAATGAACATGAAAAACCAGAGCGTTGATGCCCCTGCCCTGACTGAGGAGCTGAACTTCAGATTCCCGGTGGAAATGAGTCATTTCTTCTGCTTTCCATCTGTGACAGATGAGGGGTAGCACAATCATAGAACCACAGAATATCCACAAGGATCATCCAGTCCAAATCCTGGCCCTGCACAGGACTACCCTGAAAATCCCACCCTGGGCCTGAGAGCGTTGTCCAAATGCTCTTTGAACTCTGGCAGGATTGGCCTGACCAAACTCCCAAAATAAAGAAGAATAAGATATTTTGAGACATAACCAAAGCAAAACAACAAGTGTGAGAAAGACCTGTTGCCATGGGAACAACGTGTATCAAACTGATGTCAAACATTCTGCAAAATAACCTCCCCGAGTTGTAAAATGCAGTGAGGAAGGAGGTGACAAAAGGAGGCTGTCGGTGTTTTATTTATACTATTTTTTATCTACCTGTTTGCCTACGTGGTGTGCATTTATCACACCCACACTCCCACCCACAGCACACAGCTGTCTCTCTGAACTTTCTTAGATCTGCTCCAGAAATTCAGGTGGTGATGGGGGAGGAAGGACAAGGAGAAGAAAATAAAATAGCATTTAGATTTGGCAACAAAAAATGTAACTGCATCTTTTTAGGACCAGGTAGATGCGAGCTGAAGGGGGCAGATTTGGTTCTCACAAAGATTCCCAGATCCTTTCCTGCCACGCTGCTTCCAGCACAAACTGATGCCTGGGGTGCACAAGGCTGGTCCTCCCCAGGTGCAGGAGTGTTCAGTGAGGTGACAGAACAGAACAACTGATTTTTGTTCCCCCCCTCATGCTGCAAAGGGAGACACACAAGCTGGTGATGCCCTTCTGTGCTCGTAGACATGGTGAACCCGGTGAGCATCCCCAAGGACAGAGCTGAGGCCTGTAAATTCCTTACATTAATATTTCTGCAGCTGCCAGAGAAAGTATCCGGGATCCCTGATGGGATCTTGGAAAACCAAGAAGAGCTACTGTGATTTGCAGCAAAGCAAGCAGAAGAGAGAGAAACATCATCCCTGAGCGCTGGAGTGCAGTTGGAAGCAGCAGCTTTAGCAAGCAGCAATTATTTTTCTGCTTGAAACAAGAAAGTTGTTTTCCCGTTTGGCCCACACCAACCTCTATCTGGCACTGTTTGAACTTCTACAGAGATGCAAGCACATATATCCAGCTCTACACAGAGTTCCTCTGATATTCCCCTCCTGATTTTCTGAGAGCACTTCCAGGGTTCATTCGTGCAGGCCTCAGCTCCAAGGAGCAGCGGCCTCGCTGTCCCAAGAGCGTTATCCTGGTTCTGCCACATCCTCTTGTTTCACTTCTCCTCTGCTCCCACACGTGTTTCTCCTTGTTCACACATCCCCTCTGCTGCCTTGCTCCCCTCTGGAATTTCATCCCGTGGATCCTGGTAAACCTCTCCAGCTCAGAATCATGGCACCATGGAATCACTGGTGTTGGAAAATACCTTTAAGATCAAGTCCAGCTGTCAATGCAGCACCACCACCATGTTTCCCAAAAAAACATGTCCTCCAGTGCCACATCCACATATTTTTTGGACACTTCCAGGGATGATTCACTGGGGACTTCCTCAGACTGGTCATGGTTCATCTTTTCCCGCCCCTGTCCTTGCACTGACCATTCTTCTTCCACAATTTTTGCCAGCCTCCATCCCACAAACTCCATCCCCGACTGGTGACAATATCCCAGTCCACCTCAAACACAACCTATTGAGAGGCCTCTGCAAAGGTCACCCACCGAAATTACACCACAAAAGCATACAAGAAAATACCAGTGGATGGTGTTCTAAATCCATGAAAACAAGGACAAAAAAAATTATAGCTTCTGTAAATTTGAGCAGCTTTTTATTCCAAGTGACTCTTTGGTTCCTTCCATGGAACCTGCAGGGGGGGAGCTGTGCTCCTTCAAAGTGTGTGACACCTCCTTAATGACCTCAACCAATTTGGGGGTCATAAACCTGAAATAAAACACTGCACGTAATTTTTCAGATGGATCTTTATTGCTGAAGCAGGATTTTGTTCTACACAAAACAGAATGCCTTTTTTATTATTATACCTTTATTCCATGTTTCAGTTGATCAGAAATTTTGCCACTGGATAAAAGTAAGTTTCTTTTGGATTTCTATTCAGGAGTACACCAATTTTGTGCAATCAAAACTGTTTACAGGAAGCACCTGATTTCAGTGAATTGCCTGTTTCTAAAACAGAAAATTTGTGAGAAAACATGAGGAAAACTGTGATATTACACATTCTATATTTGACACTTCCCCGAGAAAAATTGTTGTTTTCTCGTATGAAACAAACTTTCATGATAAAACTGCTGCTGCTGCTTCATACAACTATCTGCTTTTAAAGATTGAAACAAGGATAAACAGAGCCACCTTTCCTCCTCTTTTACACCTGGTCTGTGATTTGTAAAGGCAATTTACAGCTTTGAACTCTATGCAGAGGTGCACCAGTAAATCCCCAACACACCCAGTGAACATCCACCTCTGCCAGCACCTTTTCTCCAAAATGAAAATAAAACTCCCTGGACTATGTGATAATTTGTTCTTCTGTCTAGATTTTAGGATTTAACTGGATTAAGGACTTTTGTTGTTTTATTGTCTGGAGTTCCTAAACCTGGAGCAGCTGCATTTCTGCATCGTTTGCAGTTTACAAAATACTTGGAGGTCCTTCAAGGTAGCCCAGACTCCTGATCCCAGCTGATGGTCTGGAGCTCTGACAGATCCAGGGAAATGGGGATCTTGAGGGAATTTTAACCTGATGAGGTGCTCCAACATGTGGAAGGACGAGTGGTCTTGATCCCTTCCAGACATCTTCTAGGAGATACCAGTTTTGTGAGCTGAAAATGAACATTTCCCTCAAGCTGGGCTTTATGCTGTGTTTTTATTATCCCCCTACTGAAACCCACACAAGTCAAAAAAGGACAGAGACCATTACAGCTTCTAATATTCAATATAAATTTACTGGGAAACAGGGAAAATCAAGAAGTATCAGTGTCCCCTCTGCTTGTATCCGCTGTGTTCTTGTATCTCCTGGAAATTCTGGAGCTGCCAGCCCTGAACATTTCGATGCCTGGAATTACAGAGAGGATGGGTGGGGCTTTCTTGTTTCGTTTGTTTATGTTTTGTTGGGGGGTTTTTTTGGAAACAAGCTGAAAGGATGAGCTGTTATTTAGAGCTGGCCCTGCGCCAGGCTGCAATTTCAGAACTCCAAACAGCCTGGAGGTTAACCTTGGGAGAGAGCAAATTTTGTGCTTTCACTCAAATTAATGAACATGAGTGCTGTTGCTTGGCTTTTTGGCTTCCAAGGGGAAAAAAAAAAAATTAAAAAGAAGGTTGCTTTAGTCTGGATTGCTGCACTGTTACAGTGGGGTTGAAGCCATTCTGTTCCTCCTCTGCCACTGTGCATATACCACTGCTTCAGAAACAGCACAGTCTCAAGAAATAGGATGGCTCTCCATGATGGAGAGCTTTAAAAGTGAATATTCAAGTGATTCCAAAAGGAAACAAGAAGACTTCTAAAACTCCAGTGATGTCATGGGCTATTTTTGGATATCCAAGCCCAAAGCCTGTCTGATGAAGAGCCCATGAGTGCCAGTAAGATGGTCTAGAGGTGGAATTTAGGCCCTTTGGACACAGACCTCTTGTTTCATCCAGTGTTCCTCTCCAAGCTTGAACCTGCAGCAGCACTGGCACTGACAATTGGGCAACTCTACTGCCCAACAGGGCTGTTCTTGCCCTTCATTCTGGAATTTGATGGAGTCAGACCACAGGGAAAACTCCTTATGTGTCTGACATAGCACTTGCCACATCCGAGCCAATGAATTTTCAGGAAGGAATATGATAAATTAATTGTGTGGATGGAGAAACACCAGTTTGGGATGGGGGGCATTACAAACTCTAGCACAGACATCATCTGTGGTTGTGGTCAGCACATGGTGTCTGCCTTTTATCTCTTTATAAACCTTTAGGTGTGGATTTACTGTGGAAGATGAAGCTTATTTTAGCCCACTAGCCAGCTGCTTTTCCTGACGTTCCTCCAGATATTCCTGCTCTGTTTCACTTCATCAAACTGATAGGAGCCTGCAGAAGAAACAAACTGGATTTGGGGTTGAAACAATCTGGAAGTGGGCTAAGAAGTACCTCATGCATCATAAATGCATCCTAAAAGTACAGGACTTATTTTCTAAACACTCACTTTGTCTCCTCTCTCTACTCCTGCACACTTCCCTGCTATTCACAGATGGGAAGAGTGCTGGTGACCATGGATGGGAAGAGCTTTTTTTCCAGAACTGACAGAGGGATGTGATGGGTTTTTTTGTAAATTATTGAACTGTGATAGTGAAATAAGATAATAAACCCATGTCTGGATTCCCAGAGTGACACGTGAAATTGGCATTGCAAGGAGGTGACCTGCTGGACAGAGTAATGCTTACAAAAATTTCCTTGGAGTCTTCATTTTCATGGATGTATTTAATTAAACGCTATGGATACGCAAAAAGATCGTCAGCTGGACTAAAAATACTCTGTGAACAAAGAGCCATAGAAAGTAATGGGGTTTTGTGTTTCCCTTTGTTTACTCCGAGAGAATTGGAAGTCTTCCATGTGTTTGGATTGGTGTAAGTGTCAGTGAAAGCAGAGAACCACTAGCCTTGACTCACCAGAGGTTTCCAGCTGCGCTCCATGGACCTCTCTGGTGGGTGTGGGAAAGATCCTTGCCCATTGTTAGTCAGCTGAAATTCATAACACAGATGCCTCTAACTCCACTAATGCAATTTTACAGCTGCCAAGATGAAGAGGGTTGGAAATCACAAGGCCCAGAGGCTCAGCTGGTGCAGGCTGATAGTGCTCCATCCCGACGTCAGCAGGCTTGGCTGTGTCTCCTTGGCTGGATCAGGAAAGATCTCATCATTTGCCTTCATGTAGTCCTTTGTACTCTATTCAAAACAACCTGTTTAATCCAGGGGCCACATGTGCCAGGCAGACAGGACTCTGCTGCACAGCCAAGGAGCATCTGAGGTCAGTGTAACCTCAGCAAAGGTCAGTAAACAAGGCAATCAGGTTGCTAATCCTTACTCTTACTGTACCAGTGAAGCCCATACCTTTGTGCAAATCTCAGTGTTCACATATCCAAAGGGTTGGAAAAAGGCAGCACAGGCCAGGGGCTCTGCCTTTTTTCAGACAAAATTTCTGTGAGAGAGGGAAGCTGGAGGGTGTTTGAGGATTTCTCCCTTAGGCTGCTCTGAAACACAAACTGAACTGATGAACAACCCAGTTCTGAAGCAGCCAGATTACAGTGCCTCCAACACGCTGCATCATTGCTTCTGCCACAGCAGCTTCCACAGTGGAAAAGTGGATTTTAGTGAAATAATGCTTTGGGAGAACTTTATTTTTCCAGGAAATTTCTTTCAGGTAAAGGAAATCCCTTCTTGGGGATATTCTACAGAGCCTGCTGTAGGCAGTTAACAAACACAGGTAGTGGCTTCTATGTCATTTGTGGAAGATAATTACTCCTCAAAATGGGAAATTTGGAAGGATCATAGTCTGATTCATCCACTCTGAATCAACACCTGCAGCCCTTTACTCCCCTTCCCCTGGCCAAAAGAAGTTGGTCTCCTAATTATGAACCGAGCATGAAGCAACGCACAGGTATTGGGGTGGCACAAAACCAAATATGACCTCCAGCTCTGTGTATGTCTGGTGCCATCCTAGAAAATATGAAGCAATAGAAAAAAAATAATTGTCAAAGCACGAACTTTTGAAGAGAGACAAGGCTGTAGCCCAAGGGGGTTGTAAATTGCAAACACACTCCATCCTCCAGCCTGACACACCAGGGACCTTCCCAAACTGGCTACTGCCCCCAAGGAGAGGGAGGAATGACACAGGATAACAGAATTTTTGGGACCTAATTGAACCAAAAGGGCTGTGCAGCCCTGGCATGTCTGCCCAGAGCTGTGGTGGAGTCCCGATTCCTGGAGGGGTTTAAAAGCTTTGCACATGTGGGACTTGGATCAGTGGTGGCTTTGGCAGTGCTGAGTTAATGGCTGGACTCAATGATCTTAGGGGGATTCTCCAACCTGAATGATTCTCTGATGCTCTGAGAAGGTCCATGAAGGCCTCTCAGAAACCTCCCCCTCCTGACCAACTCGGAGTTGCCTCACAAAGGGGATGGGTCCCAGGAATCAGAGACTCCAGCCCACCTCACAGACAGCTCCCCCTGGAGCCCACCTTTTGGGGCAACTTGTCACAGAAGAGTTTGTCTGTCCATGGGAATTGTTATTTGGTGAGGATGGTGCCTCTGGCTCATTTCTGCATTACCTATAGGTGAAGGTGCTGCTTTCTTCTCACAGGCTAAACCACGACTACTCCGTTTTGAACCTTGTTGTTTTCAGCACAACATTCATTTGTGTGTCACAGAAAGCATCCACACCATAAAATCTGGATCCTAGCCAGCACTTGGTGCTGGATCCTCTGAAAGGGAACTGGCATAACTGTATCCAGATTGAGCAGAAAATGCCATGCTGTCAAAACAACCCCAAAAAACCAAGTTCCAGATTGCAATTCCTTTTACATGCAAAGCTTTGGTGCACGCTAAACAAAAACTACAATTCGTGGGTGGGTGAAATTGATTTTGGTTTGGTTTTGGCTTAAAAAAGAACATAAAGCATCACAGAAGAGCCAGTAGTAAAGGGAGGCAGGGTAAACTTCTCTGTGTCAAGGAGGGGAAGGGGCTACTGAAAGCTCTTCATGGAGCTGGGAAAGGAAAGCTCTGTGTTTTCCCCTTTTTGCCACAAGCCCCCTGAGTCACCCCACACAGAACTGTCACTGAGTTTTGGTCTCTTTAGGGGGATGTTAAGAGAAAAGGTGGGAGTGGGAAATTGGCTTTATTCCAGTTCTGGGGATGTCTTCACTCTCACACACTCAGCCTCAGTTTCTGAATCCATACCAATGGCACAACACGACCAGAAAATTACTCAAATTGTGTCAAGCTCTCATCCTACAAGCCTCCAGAAAAATTTATCAGGAATGACTGTGCTATAAATACCTTTCAGTCCAACTTTTCACACAGCAAGGAAGACTGGGCATGCAGCGAGTCAGCAGAACAACCACGATGATTTGATGATTTCCTCCCTGATTGATGCTCCTTGCCCTGGGGACCTCAATTCATCAACCCAAGCTTCTCTTGTCAGGGTGGACAACTCATCCCCAGCTGATGGGAGCAGTTGCACCAACCAGATACAACAGGAATCGCCTTTGGTTTTGATTTGCATTCCAAGCTGGTGTCGGCATATAAACACCGAGATCTGCACTCAGGTTTAATTACTGCTAATCAAGTGAGACTCTGTGTAGTAAGTCCACCTTGCCAGATGCTTATGTAAGAGGAGGGTTTGCAAGCTCTGATGTCAGCCAGATGTTTTCTGCCATGCGTTAAAGAAAGCAAATAGTAAAATTCTTCTCCATTTACTGGAAGTGCACGTTTTTTCCACATCTGTTGAAAAGATTAATGATCAGGATCTTACTGAGTCCTTTTGAACTTTGTTTGTGACAACTCAGATATGTAAATGACAAAAATTCCTTTTTTTCCTGAATATGTAACAAACTAAAAAAAATGTATCATATTGAGTGATTAGAAGGAGTAAAACTAATCAGTATAAAAAGGGAAAATTGGATGAAAGTGAAATTTAATCCTGGAAAGGATTTTCTAATAATCAAAACTTTTATTTCAAGGATCTCCAGGTTAATCTGTATTTTGATGTTTTCAGCATTGTCATTCAAAAAATGAAAAAATAGGGCACAAATTGGGAATATAAAAGTAGGGCAGGGGTATAAAACACTCCTCCAGCTGTGGAGAAAGTGGGAAAACTTGCAGATCAGTTCACTTTTCCTGACACACTGCTCAGCTACTCAGCCAGGGCGTCCATCACCCATGCTTGGATTTCTGCTCTTCTTTTACTTCCACCCTTTGTCACTGAGCCTTTCCCAGCAAATAAAAATGTTCCTGTTGGGCTTGCTGGTGTCCCAGAGCTGACCCATCCTCCAAGGGCATTGCCCTGTGCTGTTAAATTGTCCTCAAGTTCTTCTGAGCAGTGACTCCCAGTAGATCTCAGTTATGTGAAGATGGAGGGAGGGAGAACTATTGAGAGGAAACAGCTCTTAGTTACTTAAATTTTCACACGATTTGCCATTTTTGGCTCATGCAACACTTGCCCATTCAGCTGTGTGGTCTCTGAGTCTTCATTCACCCTCTTGCGCTGTTCTAAATGGAAGGAGCTCACATCAAGGATTAAATTATATATTTTTCTTTTTTTTTTTCAAGTGGCCCAAGGAAAACAGACTCAGCAGTATGGACACCTCCCACCCTGTGTTTGGACATGGAGGGAAGCAAAGTTTTCTGGAGTGAAGCCCAAGTTAGTGGAGAAAGATCTGGTGAGAATCAGTAGTAACTTCAGGAAGACAGACCAGAAGCTGGAGGCAGGTTGTAAATGTGAGGCTAAATTAGGAACTGGCTGTGATTTTATGACCAAATCAGGGGGAATCTGTCTCTCATTTTGCTGCATCTGCCAGGCTGGGGCTTTTTCAGGGGCTTTTTCGTGCTCTTGTAGGACGGCACCCCTGAGGTTATGGGGTGATGTAGCCATCAGGGGATCCTGGAATAGGTACAGCTCTGTCCTGGGGGGAGGACGAAGAGCCTTTCACCAAGCAGAAGACAGAACACACTAAAAGAGAAACATTCCCTGTCTCTCCTTCCACAGTGAGTAAATCCGTGCTTCCCTGCAGTGAGCCAAGCGAGTATTTTGTCAAAGCCAACAGTTCCTAGGTTTTAATTTGCCATGGGAGGCTGTGTCAGATCACAAAGGAAAGCGGGATAACCCGGGCAGGGAGACCAGCACCAAAGCAGAGCTGCACTGACAGGAAGCAGAGCTGCTCAGCCGTGTGGTAGCAGGTACTTGCTGTTGGAACAGGTTGTTTGCAGCAGCTTGACACAGCACTGGAGACCACACAAATCCTTGTTCTCCATATTCCCAGCACTGAATTCAGTTTAGTTTCTTTTAATGAGATAAAGGACAGCCCTGGGCTTGAGTCAGCTGAGAGCAAAGCCTAAAAGCCTGTCTTGAACACTCAACATGCTGCTGAGTGCTGAGACAAAGCTGAGTAACCCTGGAAAATAAGGATGTGAGATTGGAGTTACTTAGGTCTGTTCCAGACTCAGCAGGTGAGTCTGGCGAGAATATAGCAGTTAGTCACCCTTGGATTGCTTTAGCATCCATGAAAAGCTATCCAGACACAGCAGAGGGTGATGCATCTCCTCCTAAGCTGGGTTATCATCAGTGTTTCAGGAAAATTCTCCCCTGGAGGCACCAGTTTCTCCTTTTTCCCTCTAATGGAAGGTCACCGTAACTGGCTTACTGCAAGACATCTCATTTTAGATTTCAAAAAGTTAAGGGAGAGGAGCACCCCCAGTAACCTCTCCTTGGTGCCTTATCTGTGAAATTGGAGTAATAGAAAATGAGAATAATGGAAAATGAGAATAATGATTCTGTGAGGCTCTGGGAGCATCAGCAGTGAGTGGTTGAAGGCACTAAGGAAGCCTCATGGGAGAGTGGGAAACTCCTGGTAATGAAGTATTTCACCCCATCTTTCATCAGGGCAGTTAAATCTTTGCTCATGAGATTAGTAGCTTTGCAAAGCGAGATACCCAGGACTGCAGTGAGCAGGAGTCTTCAAGTCCTCCTTTAATTTTGACTTTGATTTAGGAGATAAGAGAACCCGGCTTGCACTTGTTGGGGCATCATCCCTCCAACCCTGAACTGATGGAGAACAACTGCATCAGTCTGTCTGCCCTTCCACCAACCTGCTCACCCACACCCATGGGGTTTCTGCCCCTCAAATAGGGAACAGTGTTTTCAGTGTGTTATTTGTGAATTTTGATTGGGAGTGGGCAGAGCAGCTGGCAGGACCTGCTGAAGGTGAATTGAGTTGCAGTGGGACAAGGAGGCAGCCTTGCTCTTGGCCAGCCAGGACTCACTTTTGCTGCCCTCAAACTGAAAGAGAGTAGGTTTAGATGGGATGTTGGGAAGGAATTCCTTCCCTGTGAGGGTGGGGAGGCCCTGGCACAGACTGCCCAGAGAAGCTGTGGCTGCCCCTGGATCCCTGGAAGTGTCTAAGGCCAGGTTGGATGGGGCTTGGAGCAACCTGGGCTAGTGGAACGTGTCCCTGGTGGAATGAGATGGTCTTTGAGGTCCCTTCCAGCCCAAACCATTCCATGATTCCATGAATCTCTGATTTTCTGCCCACAACAACCTGCAAGGTGATTTCACTGCCCCTTGGAGGGTGCAGCTGCAAGTTTTCTGATTTACAGCGGTTGCTGTTTATGCTGTTGTCAATACAGAGAGGCAGGGGTGGTGTGGATGAAGCCCAAGGGAAACCCTCTGCTAATATCCTCCTCTGAAATGACGGGAAGGTCAGAGCCACTTCCCTGCATCTGCCAGAGCCACCCCCCATTTCCCATCCCTCCCCCTGCTCTGGGGACAGGCACAGCACCACTGCCAGAGTCGAGCTTGTCCCAGGGTTCATCAAAATGCTTCTGAAGAGGGGTTTGCTGCTGCAAGAAGCCAGATTGCACAAACAGGCAGATGTTAGCAAGCAAATGTCCTAAGGAAGAGTGAAATCCCAAGACACATTTTTTTCGTAGCTCGCATCTCAAGCACTGTCAGGATGTTCTGATTGTTCACGGGAGACAAAATATACAGAAAGGAGCAGCAGAGACAATAAGAGGTGGAAATTTCCATATGATGCCTTCCTTCATGATGAGAGACAGGGTTTGTTTACAGGGTGCAGCAGTGCTCTGAAATCCCACCAGGGGCTGGGGCCTTGATATCTACAGAGGTGAGGAAAGTCTGCTCCTAGTCTGATAAAATAGATGAAATGTTGTCCTCCAGAAGAGAAAAGGGCCTGGCTGCACTCCTGCAGCTGAGTTGTGTCAGACGAGTCACTTCTGCCATCCAAAGTGGCTACAGCCACTTGTGTCCCTCCTGAATAACTTCTTTTACTCCCACATCCTCACTCAATCAACACCTTGTTTTTCTTTGCTTGAAGGGAGTCCTAGGATACATTTCAACACATTTATACTGAGCCACCTCTTCCTTGTAACCTCCCATGCAGAGAATCATCTGCCATCTGTCATCTCTGTAATCCAACAGGCTGAAACACTTTTCAAGTCTCCGAGGTTTGCCTCCAGACTGGGATTTGCAGCATTTCCTGACATCCAGGAAACCAAGGCTGGAATAAGTGGCTAAGGGCTTCTCCCAAAAGTGTGGAAGATCCTTGTAAAGGCACAGCTCTCCTCTCCCATCACCCACAGAAGCGAGATGACTTCTGTAGCTCCTACAGAGATCACCTGCAGGGAGATAGAGATTTCCCTCAGTGTCATGTTCATTCCTCCCCTTCTCCTGGGAAATTATTCAGCTTTGTGCATATTTTCAGGTTCTACAAATTTTTCTTACACTGTAGCACCCAAAATTGCAACAATACTGTGTCAGGGGAGATTTAGGTTGGATATTAGGAAAATTGCCCCTGAGCTGTTGTGGCACTGACCAGGTTCCACAGGGAATGGGCACATTCCCGAGGCTGCCAGAGCTCCAGGAGGGTTTGGACAGTGCTCCTGGGGATGCACAGGATGGGTTTTTTGGGGTGTCTGTGCAGGGCCAGGACTTGGACTGGATGATCCTGGTGGGTCCTTTCCAGCTCAGGATATTCTCTGATTCTATGACCTTTCCTCTGTAGAAGTTCTCCACTTCTGTCCTTTCCTCCGGTTTTGTAGTTCTTCAACTCCTGTGCAGTTCTTTCCTGTGCCTGGGCTCCCATCCCTCCAGAAGAATCTTTCCCATGGATTCAGGCAGAAGAAATTGCAAGAATAATTTATCCAGCCTCTGAGGGGACTGGCAAAAATTGCATCCAACAAAGATGGCTTCATAAACAAGGTCAGGGAACAGTTGTGCCCAGTGAGCCAGACCTGGCATGGGGATTTATTCCAGCAGATGTGAGCTGGGAGCTCAGCTATGTGGTCATTGCTGTGTGAGACCCTGGTGAGTCACACTTGGTGTATTCAGTCACCCCATGATCTCATCCCTTGAAACCACTGCCTAAACAAACCAGTTTTCATTTCGTTTCATATAACACAACTCATTAACGTCACCGGGCTGCAGGCTGGCTGAGGGATCAGCTCTCTGGGAATTTTGGAAGGACCTGGACTGCAGCCCTCAGCCTGTCTCTCTACCTGTTGTCTTTCCAAACAAGGCTGGGATAGGCTACCCAGCCAAGCCATCAAGTGTCCAGTTACTGGAGTGAGACTGCCTGGAGCCTCACATGAAATATGCTTGGGAGGAGTCTGAAGCTCGAAGCCAAGGCTGGATAGGGAATTAAAAGGTCCTATTTTGGGTGCTCTTGCTGAACATTCCACTTGAAGGAATTTCCTCCTTTTAAGAAGGAATGTGAAATGGTCAGACACCATTAAAGTGATAATTTTATATTTTGATTTTGTGTGTCATCTAAATACAACCAGAAATCTGCACGGTAGGGCGTGAGGAATGTCCCAAGGATGACTCTCAACTACACCATCCTTGGGCATTTTCTTGCTTAGGAAAACAGGGTCTCACATCCTTGATAGGCTGGGATGGAGCTTTTTGTTCTTATTTTCTGTACCTGTTTCTGGAACTTCCTTAGAGGGTTTAAAATGTAATCTCTAATGTGGAAAAAGAGAAAGGGAGAGAAGAGGAAGAGGAAGAGGAAGAGGAGAGGAGAGGAGAGGAGAGAAGAGAAGACTCAATCTCACATAGACTGAAGATGTGTGAGGAAACATTAAAAATTAGACCATTTGGTCAATAATAGCCTGCTTTCTGGCTCTGTTTTTTGTTAGCAGACATGCAGCACCAGGTTGGTGTGAGACTTTCTGAGTTTCTCTATGAAACATAAAAACTCAGCTCTTTTTGTCACTAAACTGGCCTGTAAATTGACGTTTCAGTCACAAACTCAGTCATCAACTAAGCAGGAATGGTTTCCCCAATCCTCTGCTTTCCCAGCCCACACCAGCAAAAGGAAGGCAATGGCACTCACCATTTTTCCTTTGCCTCTGGATGTCTCAGGATTTCGATACTGCAGAGCACAGCGGGGCAATACAAGCAGCACCACATGGAGGTACCGAATCCTGCCAAGTCTCCCTGCACAAGTCAGGTTTGGGTTCATGGTACTTTTCCATTTTCAGTTCCTTGTGGGAGTCCTTCCACATCTCCGGGATGGATATAACTGACTTTTCTTCTTTGGTGATCAATAAAACCTCTGAGCTTTGCCTCTCTTTGGACTTTCTCATTCCCTTTCATCATCCTGTTCCCTCTCTGTGTTCATACTGGCCTTTGCTGAAACTTTAGCCATTATCATCCCCCAAGTGTGGACAATTTTTGTGTAATCACCTTTTTTACCTCTTGTGGCTGCCCAGCTGCTCCGTGTCCTCACTCTTTCTCTTTTAGCACGTGGAGGCTAAGAAGCCTTTGCTCCTTGTTCCTCATCCTCTGCAGGATCTGCTTCCCCTGCTGCTCAGCCTGGGATCCTGGGACATCTGCTGGAACTCCAGATTTCCATAGAAAAGGGCCAGAAAACAACAGAACTTTGCCTTGCATGCCCATGGTGCAAAATTAAATTAAGTGTTAACCTTTTACTGCTCCATGAGGCTGTGAAGAGCCAGACCTGCCCACATAAACAGGCAGGGAGAACTTTTCCATATCTTTTTATAACTCCCTGCACTGTAATTCAGCGACGCTGCTTAATGTGCTCAAAATTGCCCCTTTTTTCCCTCATAGAAGAAAAGGCTAAATGGCCAGATTCCATCCCACTTCCCAGTTTGAATAGGAAATTGCTCCTTAAGCAGCCTCCTCCGTGCAATCAGGGCTGAAAAAATCAAAGGCACGCTCCCTCAGGGTCTATCACACGTGGAGAAATCAAACTCCATGCAGGAATACCTGTCCTGCCTTGTCAGTGCTCAGAGAACAGGTTGTTCTCTGGCAGCAAAAAAAGTTGCCAAAATGCTCTTATGCCAGCTCATTTCTGCATGCCAGTGGCTGAAGGATCTCCACAAACACGGCTGCCCTCAATGCTGGATGGAAGAAAGAGACCGTCACTTGCTCAGAGTTGTTTCAGGGATGTTCTGTGGTCCAACAAGTCCTTTTTGTTGTAGCAGAACTGCTTTTATTACATCAGAAACTGACCCATTGGTGTTAAAACAGTCACTCTCCAACCCAGAGCCCAGTCCAGGACAGAACCAGTAATCAGGGATTACTAAACCAGTAATTACAGTAATTAGAGAACCAGTAACCCCACCCACAGGATCTGGGGTCCTGCCTAACCAAGCACACCCCAAGCACCAACAGGTTTTCAGCCCTGCTTTTCAATGACTTTTATTTTCTGGTAAAGGTCAAGCACCCTGAAATTCACTGATGACATTAAAACAAAAGAAGCAGCAAAACTTCAATAAAATGCTCCATCTGTAAAATGACCAAGAGAATTTAGCACAGACCACGCAGAGAAGATCCAGCACAGGTCAAAGAGAGGAACAGGAAACCAACACAGACAAGATCCACCTGGCTCCCCAATAGCTGTTGGCTTGGATAGATTTGAAAACTAGCACAAAATGAAGTATTGTGTGATTAAAAGTAATTCCTAATTTTCTCCTCGGGTATCCATATTCATTCCCACGTGGCAGCATTTTCACACTGTTATCACTTGTTTATCTCCACAATGCACGGAGATCTTCTCAACCTTCGGGTCCTGAAGAACTGAGCTTACAAAAAGAAAAACAACTGAAAACCAGCTAGTGACAACTCCCTGTTTGGGATGTGGGACTGACAGTGCTGTGAGGCTCTTTGCAGTTTCTTTGGCTTGGTTGGTCATATTTTTTGAATCCCAGGCACTGTTTGCAGACAAAGAGAGTTCAAGAAACATCCATTAAAGAGATCAGGCTTTTGCACTAAGAAATAAGAGGTTTACCTATCAACACACCTCACAAGGCAGGAAGTAAATAAAATAATGCAATAAAACTGTTCCAGGGAGAATATTTACGCTATGCTGGCATGGATACAAAATGTTAGTGAAAATAAAATTGATACTTAAAATCAAAGGGAAAAGTATTTGTAAGGCCACTGCAGGCAATTCATAAACCAAGGTAGGAAATCTTGCTGTGGGGGTGGGGTTTTTGCAGTCATTTTTCTCAGAATCAAAGGATGTTTTGGACAGCTCATCACAGAATCATAGACTGGTTTGGGTGGGATAATCCCCATTTCTTGTCATGAAACCACGAAAAACACCTCAAAACCCGACCAGATTTTACAGCATAGATTAGAACTTCAGATCATCCCTTCAGCCTTGTGTGTTCTCTCTGGGAATTTGCAATGATTGATGAGGATTCAGACCCATCCCTCCCACTCCCTTGCTGGTATCACAGTTTGTGCATCCTGGCCACCCTGGCCAGAGGGTTATCTCTGCTAATTACCTCTGCTAATTACCTCTCACCCCATTGTGGGATGGATCACAGCTCGCAGGAGCCGTGGGTGCTGGGGCGGGATAGGAGAGTGAGCGTGGCTGGGCAGAGGACTGGCTTCGTGGGAAGGGTGTTCTTCACATCCTCCCTCATTTTCCATGTCCCCAGGATTCAGGGTGAGTTTTCAGACTGGCCTCGGAAGGGTGGAGGGGAAATCAGAGCTATTCCTTGTCCCCAGGGGACAGCACTGCAGGTATTAAAGTTAGTCTGGCCCTTGCCTTTAAATCCAGATGGCTTTAGGATTTAATTAGTAAGTTGTTTGTGCTTTTTCTTTTCTCTGTTGAAAACCAAACCTGCCCCAGTCTTACAAGGAATACATAAAACATTTAATTTATTAAGTTCTGGGATATAACCAGCAGCACAAATGGAAGAGGTGACCAGGAAAGCACGTCAAATGAAAACCAAAGCAAGAGGTGACAGAGGGGTTTTTTGTACAAAGAATGTGAGCTGCCTTTATCAGGAGTGCACTCGGATGAGCAGGGACCACTGCAGCCCCTGTTTTAGGAAAGGATTGCAACAGAAACGCCTCTGGCTCAGGGAAAGGGAAGCAGCAAATGGAAAATGCCTTTCAGCAGACAGAAGTGACATGGGTTCGTGATTAGATGCTCTGTCAGGCAAAAGCCAGCTTGATTTCAGCTCCTGATAATCACACACAGAATATCCCATGTAGAAAAGCCTGGAAAGTTTGAAAAGGAAGTAACTTCTTGTTTTATTTTTTAACATTTGGCAAATGCACCCAATTCTTGCATTCGAACACCTCTTACGAATATTTTTCTCCATAGCCAATGATCTCTGGCAGCCCTTTGCTTTCCAAAACAAAAACTTTTCCCTCTGTTCCTCTGCCCAACCCTTCCAAAAGAATTTTTGCCCTGTAATTTCAAAGGGTATCACAAGAGATACAGTTTGATTGTGAGTCCAGAAAACCAAGTAATTGCAATGAGATGAACCTGAATAATGGCTACCGGGAGGACCTGGAACACTTTCTGTGGACACAAAAGAGTACTGAAGCCAGCAAACAAAAATTATTCACTATTATGTACACCAAAGTGTTCTTTTACAGAATAGTTCAAAGTCTGTATCATCCCCAAAACAACCTCAGGGTGATACTCAGCTCCTCATTTTTATTTTGCATGAGAGAAAACACAGTGATGGCAGAGCAAGGAAAACTCCAACAATTTCAGCCCATACACAAGAACTTCCCTTCAGATAATAAAACTGCCTTGAAGTTTAATGCTCAGAGTTCAAAGGATCCCGGCCAAATTCAGATCACCAAGCATGATCCAGGATTTCTTTGAAAATTGGGTACACCAGTCAGTTGCCATTCTAGTGTGTATTAAAGACCAGCAGATGTAAAGGGGAATGTTATCACTGGTGATATTTCATCCCAGGTGCAGCAAAAAAACCTCCAAAATGACCCCAGAAAACATAACCCTGTCCTGATCCTCGGAATTGCTACGTATTTTTTGGAAAACGTACAAGAAATTGTGCATTTCCCCCTCAGCCTGTGGGAAGGCACTGTGTGGACAAAGCAGTTTTGAAGTGATTCACTGTTCTGCCTGTAATTGCAGTAAGGTTTGGGGCCTGGTGGGTTTTTGGCTTCTATTTTTTTACCCATTAATGATGCTGTTGTATGTTCTGGGACCTGGTAAGTGTGAACAGATGTGGGCTTATCAGCGCCCCAGCAGTGCTTTCTACTGTTTCAACTCCCTTGAAAAGCAAGCATTTGTGCTCCTGCTTCGTGAGTAAGAGACTGGTTCTCCTTATCAGTTGGAAAATTTACAAGAGGAAATTTATTCTGAGGTGGCAGAGGAAGGGTTTGGGTTGTGGAGTCCTCTGAACTCCTACACTACCCGAGATTCACTCAGCCTGAGTGAAACCCACCTCTCCCCACAGCTGTTCCCCCAAACGTGCAGGGATGTGGTAATTCCTGGAGGAAAAAGAAGGGGGGTGATGGAATAGAAATGCTGCAACTCCACCTACCTGCAAGGGAGCAGCTGAAGCACCTCGTGGAAATCCATCCCTGCACATTTCCTGGTACGCACCCAAAAATATGCCCACCTGGGCTTCCGAAAGACTCTCCAGCTCACCTTGCCCCCCACTCAGCATTAATGCTGGCTTGCAAAGGATTTGGCTTACAAGTAGGGAGGCAAAGAGGAGGTTTTTTCTGAATTTTTTTTCAGGCTTTAAATAGCAGATGAACTCTTCTGAAAACCTTGCTTTGATGGTCGGTGACGAGCAGGTGAGCGTTTGGCTGAGAGCTTTAGAAAAATCAAGCCTGTGATGCTGAATAGAATATATAGACAGAAAAGAGCTGGTCTCTTACTGACATCCCCCCCAGCATTGCCAAATTGCTCTCAGCGACACATTTTCCTGCATCCATTTCTGTGTTAGACAAAGGCTTGTGCTTTCAACCTGCATGGGGGGAATGGATGAGAGAAGAGACAGCATCCTGCTTCTTGGGCAGGAGGCTTCTTAATGAGCACAGTCTGAACTAGCACAAGGATGGGAAGTTGTTTTCCTTCTCCCACCTGCTTACAGAGTCCAAACTGGGAGATTCACACTGCTGGGCACTGCTTGGGGGTGCACAGGATGGTGGGGGTGGTATATTTGGTATATTTGACAAAGTGATGGTAGAAGTGCAGGCAATGGCCACGGGGCATAGAAAAGATAAGGTTTGTGCTTGGTTTTTTGGGTCACCTAAAAGAGAAACACACAGACCCCCCCATGTTTATGGACAATAGTCCTTTTTTTACAGGTCCTGAAAGCTTCTTTCTCATTAAACCATCCAGTAATAGCTGAGGCTGAGGAAAGATGTTATCTCTCGCACGAGAGACGCAGCCTACGGAAATAAGATTCTTTGTTTAGGGCTTGCTGATCTGACCTCCTTTCAACCACAGCCCCTGTTCCCTTCATTTATTAAATTCTGTTATCAAACTTATTGGGGCAGAAATCCACAAGTGCATATTTATTTTTTGCCACTACTAGGATAGACTGAAGATCTTCCCCAAAGAGGCATTGGTCCTGAAATCCTAAACAGCCAGGTTTGGTTTTTTATCTCCCTCCTGTTTATGCTTGTGCCAGAGAGGCAGAGGATGCTGCTGCATCCCTTACTGGACCAACTTCTCCTTCATTAAAGAGCAGAGTAACATCAGCCCCACAAATGCAACTGGTTTGCAGTGGTGCAAACAGGATTGGGATTTGCTCCGGGTGCAAGGCACTGGAGAATCTGACACAGAGAGCAGAGCCAGGGACATCCATTCCCTTTCTTCCTCCGTGTGTGCTCCTCGTTGCTTTGACCCTCCACGGTCTGTGCTGGTTCATGCCACAAGCCATGAAATGTTGAGGATGAAAAGCCAGGATCAGGTGCTCCTGAGATAGGAGAGTTCCCTTGCAATGTTAGCAAATTATTCACTTCATTGCAGGGAGCGAGCCATTCACCCCCTGGATCTGAAAGTGCTCCTTAATCTAAATGGAGATCAAAATGAGAGGCTGAATGTGTTCTTACATTAGCAGAGAGAAGACACCAACCCTACCCATTAACTCTCTGAAGGTGCATAATTAGGGTCTGGAGTTAGAATGAGAGCTTTCGAGTGAGAGCTAAGGTTTGGTTTCTTTTTTATAGAGTTAAAGGTGAGTTTTGTGGCAAATATCCTCTTCATCCCTGAAGTCTTCTGGTTCCGCCAGAGTGACATGGTTGAAAGTACTCATTTAAGAAAACAAATGACTGGATTTGGTCCAAGAATCAGCAGAGGAAGTCCTTTCTCTGCTGTTAGCTGGAGGTTGAGGTAGATGTGATGCTGCTTGTTGTGATTAAACACTGCAGAATTTGCTGTATGTTTGGGGTAAACGAGCACACGTTTCCTCTGCCACCTGCCAGGCTGATGAGGCTGAGGATTCGTGTAATCCCAAAACTGCCCAGCTGCACCAGCATGAACTGATGCTCCTGCTGCAATTCCCCATCCTCCACAGTGACATGATCTGCACCAGAGTCCCACCGGATTTATTCAGGAGTAGATGACAGGAGGGACAATTTCCTCCCCCTGAGCACAGACGCGGTGTCGCTGAGATATTAATAGCGGTTCCAGGGCTTCAAAGTAACAGCAGAATCTTTAATAAACTTATCAGTTGCCTTCAGGCTGTTGTCTACAAATCCCAGAGGGAAATGTGGTCCTTGGACTGCCTCACAGCCCGTGAAAAGTAATTAAGAAATCAAAACTATTGTCAGCCAGCTGAAGTTTGCTATTTGGGGGTCTGCTACTCAGCAGAAAGCTTGGAGGTGCCTGCAAAGCAAGAAAAATATTGAGAACTTACAGAAAGCTGAACTTACGAAAATTAGAACTTACAAAAGAGAATTGCCTAAATCAGCATAACCCCCAGCTGAACTGTTAATTCTTAAACCTTCACTTAACCAGAATATTGCAGGGGATGGTGCATTTTTTCCTCATACAGCACCACAACCCCCATGGAGTAGCTGCACTCCTGCATCTCTTGCCATCAATGGACAAGTTCTGGCTTTTACCCACTGTGACCTTTTGTCAGACACACCGAGCACTTTGCTTTTCCCTTGATGTGAAAAATCCCCAGCAGAAAGGACAGGTCTGGGACTCAGATGCCAATTTCTGTCGAGTGATTTTCACTGTCATTTACAGCCTGTGCTGATTTTCACGGGCTACCTGCTATCAGATGTGTGTTTGCTTCTTGCTCTCCCCATCACTATTTCGTCTTTACTTTGTAACCAAAATGTCATCTCCTTTCATGAAGAAGTGCTTTTCTTGCTCCCTCTGCATCAGATATTTTGCTGCTGGAACAGTGAATTTCCCTCCAGTGCCACACCTGCCATAAGTTGCATCCACTCAATGTAAAGTTGGAGTGTCTGTAAAATATTAAAATACTCCCAATTCCTAAAAGGCAGATAGGAACCACTTTTATTTGAGCTGCAAAGGAGAGATCACTAGGCAGCAGAGCTGTGGTGTGAGGCCGTAGGGGAAAAAAATGCACAGTGCAAACTCAGAGTGAGGAAAATGCTGCTGCTTGTTGCCCTTTGCCTGTGCCACAGCATCCCAAGATAGGCAGAGACCCCAGATGAAGAACCACCTTAAAGGTCGCAGAATCGTGGGGTGGTTCAGGTTGGAAAGGACCTGAAAGCCCATCCAGTGCCACCCCCTGCCATGGGCAGGGACACCTCCCACTATCCCAGGGTGCTCCAAGCCCCATCCAACCTGGCCTTGGACACTTCCAGGGATCCAGGGGCAGCCACAGCTTCTCTGGGCAACCTGTGCCAGGGCCTCCCCACCCTCACAGGGAAGGATTTCTTTCCTTAATCTAAACCTCCCCTCTGCCAGCTTGAAGCCATTCCCCCTTGTCCTGTCACTCCATGTGGTTTTCAAAACTCCCTTTCCAGCCCTCTTGGAGCCCCTTTAGGTACCTGGGGACAGAAAAGGGAGAAACTTGTGAGAAGAACAGCACTGCACGTGCTGGACTGGCAAACCCAAACAGCTGAGCCTTTCTGGCAAGCAGTGCAGGATGCTGCCGGACCCAGCTCCTCCATAAGCAGCTGGGAAACGAGACCATTCATCACCACCTGAATTCCTACAGTGAATGGATTCTTGAGGACTAATAGTCACTGCTCACCTCTGTGCAAGAAAATTCCTAAAGTAACAAAGAAGTTGGGCTGCAGGCACAGGGCAGAGAGCAGCAGGCACTCTGTGGTGCAAGACACATCCTGCTTTTCATTCTACCCCTCTTCCCAGCTCTGCTTCATTACCCTGAAAAGAGTCCAAACAAACCACAGGAATACCTGGAGTTCTTCTGCATCAAGATAACATCCCTCAAAAAGGGGACCATCCCAGATGGACCATTAAATTTACCTCCAAAACATGGAATCACAGTTTCTCAATCAGTGGAGGAAGGGGCCTGACTGAGAATGGGTCAGGCATATGAAGATACACCTTCCTCAGGCATGACAAGTGTCATACTTGGATAACCCTGAGTGAATACCTCTCCAGGGAATTTTTTCTTCCATAACTCTATCCCCTTTCTTTCTGAAACTGTGTAAATGTTGGGCATGCACAGCATCTGGCAGTGAGAGGTGCCACAGGTGACAGGATGACTTGCGAAAAGAATTATCCTTTTCTCTGTCTTCTTTCCATTTCTTTACACACTGTTGCCAAAAAAAATTTTTAAAAAACCCACCCTTCTTGGGCTTTTAAAACAATTCTTTGAGTTAGATATGAAAAGAAATTAACTCTCATTTCTTAGAAATGGGTGAAGTTTTATCTGAAATCCCACATCCAGCCTGGAGACTTCTCTTCAAGTCAGAAATGAATTGGAGAAACACCAGGGTTCAGCAAGAGTGGCAGGTGTGTTAAAAAGTGACTTTAATGAACTGCTGAAAAAGAAAAGAAAGCTTTCTTAGTCTAAAAATAAGAAGACTGAAGGGAGGATATAATGGTCTGCATAGCTAAAAAAAATAACAAAGGCAAAACAAAACTGGATATAAAAAGACAATTTTTTTGTGTCTAGGAAATACTTTTTGGGGCAGGACACTAATTAATTAATTTCCTTTGCAGGAAAGGAGATTTTGGTTAGAGATGAAGCTAATCTTTCTAACTGTAAAGCTTCCAGCAAATGGGCTGGGGAGTGTGGGATCCCCAGGACTGAGTCAGTCACCCCACCTGGACAGATGGACAGATTTCCTGTCGACTTCCCCTTCCCAGCCGGCCAGGTCCCACCATTCCAGCCATCCCAGCTGCATCCAGAGGATCACCAGGATTTGACAGTGACACCTTAGCTTTTCTATCAATCTTTCCCAAAATGGCTTGGAAAAAACACCACCTTCAATTTGTCTCTCTCTGTTCTAAAGGCCGGGTTCTTCCCTCTCCCCATTCCTGGTCCCTCAGCCAGCTCTGAACATGATGAGAGGATTTCTCTCCCCACCCAGGCAAGAAGAGTTTCAGCAGCAGAAAGGCAATTTGTGTTTCTGAGAGTTCTACTTCCCAGGTTACCTCCCTTATAACCTCCAGTTATTCACCCTTGTATGAGGCTCTAGTTTTGAAAACTGCTTTGAGGGCGTGAGTAGCTTCCCCTCATTGCATTGAACTGCACGGAAACACAATTTTTGATGCGCTTTCAGTGCATCAGCAGCCACAGCTTGTCTTGGCAACCTGTGCCAGGGTCTCACCACCCTCTCGGGGAAGAATTCCTTCCCAAAATCAAATCCAAGCCTGCCCTGTGCCCGTGTGGAGCCATTCCCCCTTGTCCTGTCACTATATCTGACTGGGTCTGTTTCTCACCACTTGTAGAGCACCACTAATAGTGAGTAGTTGTTCATATTTGGAGGAAATCGAAGCTTCCCACGTGGCTGACAGCATGTAAGGTGTAAGGGACTTTCTGTAGAGGAAAGGGAAAGACAGACACAAGCAGATCTCAGCTAAAACTGAGCTCATCACAGCAGAGATCCATCCACTTGCTTAGATGACTCCAGAAATTATAAGGACCAGAGAATTAAAACAAATTCTCACAAACAACACTGAAGGTTAAAGAAATGGCATGTTTGAAGTGGTTTTTTGGAGCCTCAGACAAAACTTTTTTCAGGGCTCTGTGAAGTCCCCAGACCTGTGGCAGGCCAGATGTTCAGTAATTATAAAAATATCTCGCAGGCATATGAAGCAGAATAGCTCCAGTGAGGACACCACTCATCTGCCAAATGAACAAATAAAACCCAGTCAGCTTTCATGGTATTGCTTTGCAGTGGCCAGGGAGTTTCTGTTCACTGCTCTAGAAAATAGAAAACTTACAGCATCCCTGTGGAGTAGGGAAACTGAGGAATAAAGTCCTCTGAGCAGGTCTCTTCCTTTTAAGCCTCTTTCCCTCAGGAAATCAGGCTCTACAGTCATGCTGTGTGTGTTATCTGCCTTCCTGTGTCAGCCCTAAAGAAATTTTAGCCCTTTTTAGAGCATTAACTAAATTTGACAAGCAGGGTAAAGCCTGAAAGATATTATGGTATATTAAAGTTAAAATTTACATTAAAATCCTGGTTGGGAATGATCTCCAGTGCCTCTGTGAAGAGAATGGGGGAGTCTGCAGCTTGTTTCACGTCAGATATTCTCCACTCAAAAGACAGGGACAATATCTGGGCTCCCTCTCTGTGTCCCTCATCCCTCGGAGCAAGATGCTCTCCAATCCCATGACCAGCATGGCTTCTAAAGGGAAAAAAGAGCTTTTATTTTCTGCTGATCCTTTCAGCCCAGAATGGCAAAATGCTGAAGACACTGTAATGTGAGCTAAAGGCTAAGAAAAGCACAAGTGGGCAAAGAGTGTGGCTTTTATCTTTGCCTTGTTATTCGTGCTGCTGGCTTCCTCAGCACTTCTCTCCCACCTGTCTGGTAAATTAAAAACACAAGGAGATAAAATAAAAGGTTTCATTTCCAAAACTGGCCCTTTCTTTTTATTGTGAATGGTTTTCAAGCCATTTCTGTTCTGCTGTGGATGGGACTCCTGCAGTCACACTTTCTTCCAAGCATGAAAGGACTTCAAACATTCAAAAGCTGTCCTAAACATTTGCCACATGATGCAGAAAATCAATAATACCATTTTGGAGAACTCCCAAAGCAGAACAATTCTGGTCAACATGCACTGTCCTTGCACACTGGGATCAGCTCTGTTTTGCTTCTGGGTGAACTGGGGTGCAGAAGCAGCCTGTGAATTTATTGCAGAATAAGCTAATACTCTTAAAATAGTAAGTGCAGCTGTAACTGCCCCAGTGGATGGTCTGCCCGTGTCCAGAACTGAGGTGTGAGGCTTTTTACCTTTTCTGTGCCCTGTCCTGCACATCCCAGCTTGGAAATGCCATGGGAAGAGCTGAGAGCCATGAAATCCAATAAACCTCCAGCAAAAATGTGATCAGCCAGTGCTGAGCACCCACTTGCCCCCAGGTGCCAGCCGCTACCTGAACAAACACATTTCACACTTTAATTCTCTCGTTTTTGACATATACAGTGAAGAATAAAAAGACTCAGAGCCTGCTTTCTAGCTGCAAGGCACACATTGTGTTCACACCTTTTTTTTCCCCAAACAGGATTGCCTTTTCTCTTGTCCTGCGTTTTGGGAATGATCCTTGGCAGACGGCATCCCCTGACACTGTGCTGTCTAGGAAAGCACCAGCACAGGGTGAAATCACACCCAGGGTGTACAGGATGGTGAACCAGGGCTGGAGGTGCATTATCCTGGGGCTGTTTGGGGACATCAGATAGGAACCATTCTGCGGGATGGCACTCCTGAACCAGTTCAGGGATGTACAAAAATGGATGGGCCATGTTCTGGGGGCTGGAACCAGCCCTGGCTGCCTGCAGCCTGTGCTGGCGATGGACCCTCCAACGAGGAGTTTTTTTATTAATTAACTCCAGCTTTGTCCCCAAAACCTCTGTTGTACAAACATGGTCAGCCCCAAATCACAAAGGCAGGATTTGCCGCTTAGCATTGATGAGATGCTGGCAGAGAGTAGAACTTGTCCTGGGGATTTTACACATCTCATTTCTATCTCTGGGGACCACTGAAGCAAGAGAGGGAAAAAGCAAAGCAAAACCACATATTGTCTTTATTTTCTCGTCGTGTCCAAGAGAGGAGGAATAATGCAAACACCAATAAACCCAATAGCTCTGCTGGGAGAAAATCCTGTTGCGTTTGGAAGAGGCTGTTGACAGATAACTGGAAGTGTTGAAAGCGTCGTTTTGTTTGAGCTATTTATAACCACTGGCAGTGCTGGAGTTGGAGGCAGATTAAATGGGAGGCAACTGGAGTTTTAAAGCAAACCCAAGGGTGTTTAGGATGGGGATGGGCTGTGCCCCATGCTCTCCTTTAACCGCCCCTGAGCCCTTCTCTGAAGTGAGGCAAAGCCACCTTTAATGCCAAATTTCAGGCTGATTTTCTTGGCCACTTCCTACACAGCTGGTTGAGTTGGTCAAGCATTATTGAGTGTGAAATCAGCAGAAAAGCCCCCCTCAGACATCTGTCAGGAGCAGGCTAAAAATAAAACAAAGTGGGCCACTGCTGTGCCACCCAGCCAAGCAGCAGTTCACATCCCAATGCCAAAAACTGTTCCTTGCCCTGTGCTGCAGAGGAACTCATGGGAGAGATGTGCAGTGATCCCTCACAATCTCTACGGTCCGTGAAATATTCCCTGTGACCACTTCAGGCGAGCGGCCATCTCCCGTGGGCTCTGTGCAGCTGTACAAAAATAAGCTCATTTTCAAGCTGCCCTGCCCAAATTCTGCTGCCACTTCCAGGGCTGCAGCTCTGCTGGACGAGTCCCTGCCGTGGCAGAAAGTGGCAGGATGTGAAGTTCGTTGCATGGGGAAAAGGTTTTTTACATGGGACTATAGCATTGTTAATCACCAAGTGCCAGAAGGGCTTTTCCAGCATGGAAAATAATCATTTTTACACTAATGTGCTATGGAGAATTTATTTATAAAGTATTTTGGGGGATTAAAGTATATTTTTTCCTTTCTCAGACACTGGAGTGGAGTGGGCAGAGCACTGCACAAGAGACTCAGTTCTATTTCCAGCTCTGACAATGGCATAAAATACATGAGTGGGGCAATTCACTTCACCAGCTGTTAAATGAGGTAAGGAATCTTGCCTTATTTACCTAAAAAAATGTTTTGAGATCCACTGATTAAAAAAAAAAACCACAACAGATCAACATCAAAAAATATAACCCAGCATTACTAAAGCAAGCTGCTTTAAAGCATTCTGCAGACAAATGTTACTCAGAGGCAGCAAGAAAGAGTAAAAGAGTCAGTGATGATCTTAAACAACACATAAATACCACCTCTATATTTTGTCCTGCTTTTCTTACTCAGTCCTTTCCTAAATTTCTGCTTTCCCCAGAGAAAACTCCGAAGTGTGACTTTGCCTGTGATCAGATATATTTATCTAAAACTAAGGTTGGGAATGATTTCAATTTTTGGAAAAGAAACACAAGACTTTTGCAGAGAATCAAACAAAAAAATTAGAGAAAAACGATCTGCCTCCACTCTTGTACTGAAGGAGAGGGGTGCAGGAGGCAGAAGGTGAAGCACAGCCTCACAAGAACCTTGGTGGATCCCATTTCTGCATGTTCAGCACACCTGAGATGGGCTGAATTTTGGGCGATTCTGCCTGTGCAGACAGTGATGGAGGTGGGAGGTGATGGGGGAGAAGAGGGAGAGGGAGGTCGGGATGGTCTCTTAGGAACTCCAGGAAGGAAGGGACCTCTGGAGTCATGGAGTCTGAAGTCCCACCACATCTTCCAGACCCTGTCAATGCAGCCAGCTCAGCATCATCCTCAGCCCCCTTAGCACAGGTGAGATAATGCACATCTCAAAATGCCAACTTCCTGCAAAACAGAAGATATTGAAGACCAGAAGCAATTACCTTCCTTGACCTGTTTGGGTTTTTTCCTCCTTATTTTTCTCCTTTAGGAGTAAGGAGGTTCTTGTCCAGCAGGAAAGGCTGAAATTGAACTTGGGTGTAAGCACTGCCCCCTGAAAATGTCGATCCCGTTGTGTGTAAGAATCCCAGCATGGACTTGCATTAACCTACTACCTGCTTTCTCTGGAATGATGAAACACAGATTTCAAATTGTTTCCCTGCAGGTTTTACCCTTTATTTATCCCTTTCAGAATTTTCCCAAATGCACACTAAAAGACTGCTACGATTTTGCTTAAATCAAATTTAACATAACGACTTTCCAAGTTCATGTGTAGCTCAGGGACTGTTTTGGGGGCATTTTTGTTGCCTGGCCATTTCCCCATTTGTTGTGGAACTTTAAACTGCTGGCGGACAGTTGTGATGACTGCCTTGGATGGCTGATGGAGGGGACAAACGCTTTGGATCAGTGTCAAAGCTTTCACAAGACTGGTTGACTGAAACTATTTAGGGGTATCCAGGAGTATTGATTATCAGTGTATCTGAATAATCAGCCTCATTTTCCAGAGGAAAAGAGCTGCTAAGTACAGCTCAGTGCTTTGTGGCATGCTGCCATCTTCCTTGCTTTTTAATGTCACCAGTCATTGACCCCACAGGGGTCTGTTCAGGGCTGTTGCAGCCCAGACAGTTGGATCAAATCTCACTGCTCTGGACTCTTCTGGAAGTGCTGCATGGGCAAACTTCTCCAAAACGGATTCCAGTGTGAATAACATGTCCTGGTGCTCAGCTGCTCCATGATATTGGTTCTAGTATTTACTCTGGAGCTCCTCAGGGAGGTGAACCTGATTTATTCAAAGCTCATCTGCATGGCTGCTAATGAAAATTGTTGCCAGGCTCATCAGCATCAAGTGGATAACTTGAAAACAGAGTATGAATCATGGTATTTCTTCCGTGGGTCCCACCTTCTGGGGAATATGAGACTTCTGTGTGTCTTCCCAGCTGGAAGCCTCGCGAGAGCCCTGACTCCTCCTTCCACTCCACAGTGGGTAGGAGAATCCTCACTTTTAAATTAGATCAGTCTTTATTATAAGAGCTCATGAGAGATAATGCAACTCCAACCTGTGTTTTAAATGGCTTCACACTGAAAGAGAGTAGGTTTAGATTGAATAGAAGGAAGAAATTGTTCCCTGTGAGAGTGGAGAGGCCCTGGCACAGGTTTCCCTCAGAAGCTGTAGCTCCCACATCCCTGGAAGTGTCCAAGGCCAGGTTGGCCAGGGCTTGGAGCAACCTGGGATAGTGGAAGGTGTCCCTGTGTGCTGCTTTAACACACCCTGGCATTTAGTGGGGGTGGGAGAAAATCTGCTTGAAACCCCTTATGTCTGGCACAGAGCCAATCGCTGAAGGCACTGACAGTGGGCAGGTTACCAGCCCAATTAGACAAGTTGGTAACGCCTCTGCTATGACATCTTTAAGAAAGGAAAAACCATGGGAAGGTCTCTTTTTACTTCTCCCGAGGAATGGTGAGGCGGCTGCCGGGGCCCTTCCCAGCAGGGGCTGCTGGGGGCCATGTGGCCGGGGCCTTCCCGAGGCCAGGACCATGCAGCTGGGGCCCTCCCGAGGCCAGGACCACGTGGCCGGGGCCTTCCTGAGGCCAGGACTGCATGGCCAGGGCCCTCCTGAGGCCAGAGCCACCTGAGCGGTGCCAGGGAGGACCATGCGGCTGGGGCCTGCCATGAGGCGCTGGCAGGGACCACGTGGCCAGCAGCGAGAGACATGGCGAGCAATTCCCTGGTGCAGAGCCCGGATGAGATCAGCCCCTCAACTGCAGCTTACAGACACCAACTTTCTTCCAGGTCAGAGAAAAGGGGAAAGTGAGGATGTGTGAGGAGAACCAACATGGCGGCACCGAGGTCAGTGGAAAAAAAAGGAGAGGGAGGAGGTGCTCCCAGCGCCAGAGCTGAGATTCTCCTGGGAGCCATGGTGAGGACTATAGCACAACAAACTGTTTCCCTGTAATTCATGAGGTGCGTGCAGGGGTGCAGAGACCCACACGCAGCCCGTGAAGAAGAGTACTCACGCTGGAGCACGTGGATGCTGAAAAGCTGTAATCTAGTGAAGAACTCAACCAGAGAGAGAGGACCCTTGTTTTTAGAGATAGAGGAAGAGAGCCTTCGCTTCCAAGCTAGAATGGCTCATCCTTTAAAGACTAAACCCCATGAACTAAAATAACCCACGCTAAGCAGTTTTGGGAAGACTGCTTGGCCCATGGGAGGGACTCCCATTGCAGCAGGTTCAGGTGGGACTGCTGCTTGTGGAAGTTAAAACCACGCTTGAAAAGTTTGCAGAGAACGATCTCCCGTGGGAAGGATCCCATGGCACAGCAGAAGAAACTCTTTTCCTTAAGCATACTGAAGAAAGGTTTTTAAGAAGTGAAATACTGACTAAAAACCCCATGTTTTGTTTCATTGCACAGTCAGTGGAAAGAAGGCAGGACTGGGAAAGAAAGGTGTTCTGAAGGTTTGCTTTGGTTCTCATTACCCTTTTAACTTTTAATTCTGTTAATAATAAATCTTCTTTATACTCTTTAAGTTTTGAACCCATTTTGCCTTCAAGTGGTTTTTTTCTCAATAGTCCTTATCTCAGCTCATGAAAATGAAGTTTTCAATTCCCCCTCCTCTGCTCAGTTATCGCAGAGGAAAATAAGTAGATGGTTTTATTCGTGGGTGCCTGGTGCCTAGCCAGCATCAAACCCACGACCCCCTGCTCATGGCAGGGGGTTGGAATGAGATGATATTTAGGTTCCCATCCAACCCAAACCATTCTGTCATTCTGTGATTCTATAAACAGGTCACTGCACGCTCCGATGAATTCCTTTTGCTGTGCCCTTTAAAGAGCTGCTTGAAGAATTAGCTGACATAGAGGGAGTTAAAAGTCACGAACCTACCTCCCAGGCATGTGGCTCTTGCCAGAAGCCCATTAGATCTTTTTAACTTTCATAGTCTTTCAAGTTTTTGACCAAAAGTTTGATTAAAATGCTATAACTATTATGCTGGCTGGCATCTTGTTGCTCTGCATTGCCCATGTTCCCTTTTTCTTACAGTTTTTCTCTGTCAGTCTGATTAATAAATTATGCTTTTCTAAAGGCATCTCAGTTTGACACTGGGCTCTCTAAATGATCTGTGACCCAACACCCTTTGCATCTTCAGCCTCATCTCCAGGCCACCATTATATAAAAGGCAGGGTTTTTTCTGCAAATTTCTCCCGTGGATTTGGCTATTTAATAGTGATTGGGTGACACTGAAGTACTCAGATAAGACCTCAATTGTTCTCTGCTGGACTGTGACACTCTCTGCCCTCCGACTCCATGGCCTCTGCGACATGGCACTATTTCATCTTCTGTTAAAAGCCCTAAATCCATGGTTGAATATTAATGGCACTCCAAGCTTCAGGGCTGGCTCAGCCTATTAGATTATTAGCAACAGGCACAGATTTTGCAGTGGATTTGACACAGCTCTCTCCTTGGAGAGCAGAGCCATGAGGGTTTTCTCAAATCTGTCCAGGAAAGGATGCTCAGATAAGGAGCATGGTTATATCCCTTTGGACTAAGCCAAGCACGCTGCCACAGGATTCCTAAAATGCTTAGGATTACACCCTTATTTGTCTTTGGGGGAACTTTGCAAAACTTGAAGTCAGCAAATATATGGTTTATTTTGCTTAATTTCTCATTAACATAAACCTGTTTCCAGTTCTAGGAAAGTCATTGGCTTGATGTCACACTGAAGCCTGAGAAATTATGCAGTTTTAGACAAGTTTAACATAATTGAAAAACTTTGGAATATTTTGGTTCTGTCACTTGCTTAAGTAGACTCCGCCAAAGTAGACACTGATTATTCTCTTCCCTTCCCAGCACTGTTACCTCAGTTGCTCTATCACCATGACATCTTTGATAAATAGGTATAAATGACAAATGCTAATAAATTCCTGTGCCATTCACACAGGTCAAGAAAACAAGCAAACAGAAGATTAATACAACTGAATCAGATATTGCTCACAGAATAATTAAAGTCTTGAAACACAACCTCTCTCTGTTTTTAATAATGAATGTTTGTAAATCACTGTTGCCACATGAGATCATTCAGCATCTCTTCTGCCTTATGACTTTCAGCCTAATTTTAGTAATGAGTGTTTTTCCAGTCAACAGTGTTCCTTAGATTTAAAGTTAGCAGATTAATATGCACATCAAAAATAAGTACGTCACCTCTAACATCTCCCCAGTGGCCAGGTTTTACTTTGCCTGATGAACTGTTATCTATAATTAATATTGGTGTGATTACAGTTTGCCAGATTAAACGATGTGCCCGTGGAGGAATAACAGCTCCACAGAAGTTCTTTGTAAGCAGGAGGGATGTAAGAAATCTTGGTGACTTCCTTCTACCTGCTGCAGCCTGTTTGCCTCCAGATCATGTAATTTTGGTGAGGTTTAATAGGTAAGTGTTGGTCCGTGCCAAAGCCACCAATCAGCACAGGAATGAATCCCTCTCTGGAAGTTGTAGGATGCCAGAAGTGCTCTCAGGGTGCCAGACCCTGGGTGAAACTTCACCAGCCCTGGTAGATCCAGGTGTCCTCTGCAGTGTCATTCGTCTAAAAAATAAAACCCAAGCTGTATAAATTTAACATTTAATTTTTAGCATTTAATTTTTATTAATAATATTCCCGTTCTATTCTATTTGCCAGATGAATTGGCAACAAAGTGTAGTGGCAATATAAGAAATGGTCGCAGCTTTGATGGAGTCACCATCCCTGAAATTGTTGAAAAAAGTGTGAATTTGCCACTTGAGGATACATCTTACGGGTGAACAAGGTTGATGGGTTGAAGGCTGGACTTGATGATCTTTAGGTTTTTACAGCCTTAACGATTTTATGAGTCTGTGATTCTATGATTTGATTCTGAGAAAAAGCCTTTGAAGCAACCTGTGCCTCAGTTTCCACCCTGATGGATGCCAGTTTTGGAACTGAGAGGAATTTGTGAACCCTATCCCGTGTGCTGGCACTTCACAGGCGCTTCTGCCACGCACAGCCGTGGAGTTTCTGGTGGTCAGGTCCGTAAATCACAGCCCCAGTGCTCCAGACCATCTGTGCCCTGACCATCACAGGTCCCATTCCTGTTGCTGTAATTCCAATTATGGGTATTTTTACCATCTCTCTTGGTTTTCAGTTACACATAATGATCTCTACAAAGATGTGCTGTTTATTTATAGCTTATAAGGGACCCAACAATGCGAGGCAGACTGCACTAAAATAAGCAGCTTGTTCTCACTTTTTATTCTCCATCCTTTTGTTTGCTGCACAAACATGGTTTTGCAGCTCTTTTGAATTTTCCAGACTGTTAACTGCCCACAATTGTATTTTCTGAGTGAGCCTTGTAACTTCTTTGTAAAAAAACTCCACTATAACTCCTTTGACACATATGAAGACATTTTTTATCCTTCCCCTCACAGAAAACATCCTAAATTGTGCAAAAATGGGAGGTCAAGTCTAAGAGAGACACTCTGACTGTTCTCACCTTGTTCTTCACCAGCCAAACAAGAAGTTGGTCTTATCTTCTCCCTCCTCCCATGTCTTCAGCTACACCACAGCACAGAATTGTTTTGTGTTTGTTTTCCACACCCTCCGCCTTTCCCTGTCTCTCTCTATCCGGCTCTAGGAGCTAAGAGCTGCTGAGATTTCTGGATGCATTCAGAGTGGTTTTTAACTCTTCAACTTCTTAAAAGCCTCATTGCCACTACAGAAACCCAGACCATCCTCTTCTATTTTATCTCAACTTCACTTTCTCCACTGTCCCTCTTTCAGCAGGCTACAAACACAACATCTCCATCAGCACTAAAAATGCCCCCCAACTCTGGGGTAAAGCAGAAAGCTCTCAAAGGAATGTGCTTCACTTTTTTGTGTGTCCTGACTCAGTGCTGTGAAGTTTTCAGCATGCCCCATGTCCGTAAAGTGTTTTGCCCAACACAAATGTTTTCCTGCAGTAACTCCATCAGCTTTCTCCTGGTGCTGCTGCAAGTTCTGTCAGTGCCAGTGCAGCAGGGCTGGCATTGGGTGGTTATGCAAATAAAATCCCGAATTACCAAATTGCAATCACAGTGCAAGTGCTATTAGCACCTGATTTATCCATCACTACCTTATTAACCACTCTGATTAGTGTGAGCTGTGAGAAAACCCTCTGATCTGTATCTAAATACAGCCATTATTTTAGTGGTTCCATACTGGAGGCACAAGGATCAAGCAATTACTTCCTAAGTAAAAGCAGAAGGCAGCATGTCACCTCCTGCACCATTAGGCAGGTTAGAGACACATCAGCAAATAAGCAGCCTGGGGGAGCTTTTTTTATCACTGCCACACTGGGAAACTGTCTCTACTCTTAGACATCATAGAACCAAAGAATTATGGAATGGTTTAGGTTGGAAAGGACCTTAAAGATCATCCAATTCCAACCCCCTGCCATGGACAAGGACACCTTCCACTGTCCCAGGCTGCTCCAAGCCCCGTCCAACCTGGCCTTGGACACTTCCAGGGATCCAGGGGCAGCCACAGCTTCTCTGGGCACCCTGTGCCAGGGCCTCTCCACCCTCGCAGGGAATACTTTCTTCCTAATATCCCATCTAAACCCACTCTCTTTCAGTGTGAATCCATTCCCCTTTGTCCTGTCACTCCATGCTCTTGTAATAAGTCCCTCTCCATCTATATCTATATCTATATCATCTATATCTATATCTATATCTATATCTATATCTATATCTATATCTATATCTATATATCTGCCGCAACTGTAGACTGGGTGACACATCCCAGAAACAAGCTGCTCTTTGTCTTGGGAATATTTAGTGTTCCTAAAATGTGATGTGGCTGCCAGATTTCTTGATCTTAGTGAATTCCAGTTCCTCTTCTGCCTTTTTGGTTCAGAGTTTCTCAAAAAAATATTTTGTTTCAAGCAATTTGTTGTAAATCAATCAACCCAAACCAATTTTTTTTCTTTTCAATGCATACATAAGTATATATAGGTATGTACATAAATCTTCCTAATATGCTTTGCTGGGATTTTCAGCATGGTGGTGGAGAGCAGGAATGATTCTTATTGAATTCAGGTTCTGCCAAGTTTTTGTGATATTTTCTGGATTCCTGGATTAGAAATGTATGTATGTATGTATGTTGTGTGTATGTTGTTCTTTACCAACTCCCTCTGAATCCCAGGCAAAAAAATTTCAATAATCATGGAGAAACCTGTTAAAAAATAACAAAAAAAATTGTTTAAAAATGTTTTTAAATTATTTGTGGATCAAAAAATATTTCAGACAACTCAGGTTGCTTCATCTCCTTTAAAATCCAGAGTATTTATTCCTTTAGGCTTAGCATTCTTTTTTCCCTGCTAGACAGCTGATGTGTGTGATTTGTGTATCTGGGTTAAGTTGGTTTATCTGAGAATTTTAGAGGGAATCAAAGGGCAAAATATGTTCTGACGCTTAATTTTACAAGTACATTTGTTCTGCCAAACAATTAATTCTTTAAATTCTTCCAAATGGGAAATCATGCCTTCTGGCCCCAGAGCAGACTCGTTATTTCTGACCATGGAGTATGAAAAATAACAGCCCTTTTTGCAGCTATCAGTCCATGTGACACCTATAATTTACAGCATTTGTAAATACAAACGGAATCAATGCCAGGTGAGGTTTCCAAAGGGCCTGGGAATCGGATACACTCCGGAAAGGCTGCTGAGCAAGGACCACAGACAAATCTGTTAAGGGACATGTCTGGCACAGTGTTGTGAAAACTTTTCCTCACCGAGGTAGCGGTGCTGGACTCAGCAGTTTCACATGTCTGGGTAAGCGCTGGCAGGATTCACCCCTCCTTAAATTCCTGCGTTTTTACGGAGCTGTCTGGACATGTAGGAACAAGATCTAACTATAGCTGCCTTAGTTCTGTTGTTCGTGCCAATCAAAATAGTCAAGGACTCGGGACATTAGCACCCTGTTATCTCTTTGTCTGTACATATTGCAATCCGTAAAAAAGGGGAATTAACTCTTTCCCTCTTCCTTCCCATCCTTTTTTTTAAATTTTCTTTAATTATTCTGCACTCGCAATTAATTCTTTTCAGCATCTTTAGCTTGTATCATTTGAGTTTTTGGCTTTGGGGATCGTGATAGGATTGAAACGACCTTAATATTCACCCCTCCACCCCCTCTAAGAAACATTGAAAAACCAGAGGTGATAAAAGCAATAATCTCTCCATGGAGGTGTTCCAGAGTCATTTGGGAATGGCCCTGAGCAACCTGGTCTAGTAAAACCTGCTCTGAGCTGGGTGTTGGACTGGGTGATCTCTGGAGGCCCCTTCCAACCTAAAACTTGAAGTTATGGTTCTATGAAATTCCCGTTGAATCACATTTCCCCTCACAGCCAATACCAGTGTGTTGGCCAGACATCCTCATTCCCAGTGGAGAGACTGGGACCTAAGAAATGTGGTCAAATGAATGTGGCACAATGCCTAAATTATAAATCCTTGTTCACTTTGAGCTGTTTATGATCCCCTTCGTAGAAAAGTGGCACCACCCAGAATTTGGGAGAGCAGCTGACCAGCCAAAAATTGCTCGTGTGTTACCCATTACCATCAACAGTCCTTTGTCATCTCCTCTCTGAATTAACAGAAGAGCTCATCACAAACCAGAAATTTTCTGTAGACCAAAGTCACCAGGATTTCTGTGCCAAAATCAACCATATCATTAGACAACCTCCCCATTGTCTCTCTTGGCTCCTTTTTTGGTTACTATCCAAATTAAAAGTGTAATAAGCAGTAATAAGAATACACCAAACCCTGAAAAAATCATAGAATGTGGAAATATTAAATTAATTTCAAGTAGATTCACAGCAATATGATTTCACACATTTTAAGAGTGTTATGTCATATTAAAATGGTTTAAGAGAGAAAAATAGTTGTTATGAGCCTGAGTGATTTTTATTTACAGCCTGGTGCCTTCCTATACCTTCCCACCTCTGCACCCATGGTTCCTCCTTCACAGCAGTGGGAACTCCTGACAAACGTTCCTCGTGTGCTGCTGTCATTCATCCATTCTCCTGTATCACCCAGCTGATTATTCCTTCTGGGGCTAGAATTTTACATTTAGCCGTATTGAATCTGACTTTATTTTTTTCCAGATGATTTTCCCAATCCAGACAACTTTGCATTTCAGTCTTTCTGCATGTGCACATGGATTGCAAATGTGATCAGTCTGTAGAATTTCGAACTCATTAATAAAAAATGTTGACTGGTACCTGCCCCATGGAGATTTATGCTTTTGTTTCTTAATACATCATTGGGGTCTGATACTTCTCCGAGAATAGTTATTCATGCTTTGCTATTTTTCAGACAAATTCCAGTACAATAAATAACAGCATTATCTAATCTTTAATTCTCAAAATTGCTTAGGACACCATTTAGTAAATAATGTCCAGACCTTAAGTCATATCTAATATCTATGGGGGTTTTTTTCAATCCTCCATGCCTACTGTTTTGTCAAAAAAATGAAATTAAAATTCTTCAGCATAGGTTGTCCTTAAAAAAAATTTAAACATTTTGGCTGTTGTTCATCCCTCTATTGTCTTCTTCACGCTTACAGACTGAGGATTTATTTTAATATTATTCTGAAAACTGGAATGATGCTGACTTACTTCTTTCCAAAGACTGGCTACATCTAAGTCTTTTGCCACCTCAGCCCCACCCCATATTCCCAAAGGCCATTGCCATAACTCTGTGGAGTACTCCAGTTATCTCCTATAATGCACACAGGTGAACATTGTCAAGTCCAGATCCCTCGAAACACCTATATATCTTTTTTCTCCCATCTTAGTCTGACTTATTGTCTCCTTTCAGTAATGTTAATTCTGACAAGTAAGTTTCTCACAACTTCCTTGAGCCATTTTCCGTGCTGCAATATGTCTTCCTTTAACAGAAATTTCCTAAGGCATTGCCAGTTCACAATTTTTCAGCTTAAAAGTTCCCTTCTGGGTCTTAACTGCTTCCATTTGAGCAAATGCATTTTTCTGAAGACCATCATCAATATCTTGCCCTTTTTTCCTAAGGCTCATCCATGCTGATTTAGTCTCATCCAGACTCTCCCCTTTCTTCCTGTTCTCAGTCTGTTTCTACCTATTCTATTAAAAGTCGTAACATCTCTTTATTCCTTTGCTTAGATTTGTTTGGTTGGTTGGGTTTATTCTTTTAGTTGCCCATCAAAAATTAGGGCTTATTAGTGTCCAGAGTTTTCCAGGTCCTTTATACACCCTGCTGTACTCTCCTTTCCAGACATGTCGAAGTATTCCTTTCATGCATCCCCCAGTTGCTACCAGTAGGCATCGCTGTGACTAATTCAGCTAATTTTCCAGAAATGGATTCAAAGCTGTATTTCACACTGAGATTTGTGAGATGGTTTTGGCACTTGATGAAGATGTCATAGAAACACAGAAAGGTTTGGGTTGGAGGGACTTGAAGCCCATCCTGTTCCCATCCCCTCCCATGGGCAGGGACATCTTCCACTATCCCAGGTTGCTCCAAGCCCCATCCAACCTGGCCTTGGACACTTCCAGGGATGGAGCAGCGACAGCTTCTCTGGGCGTCCTGTGGCCTCACCACCAATTTTTGTTAAGCAAAGAGTCACTGCCTGTGAATTTTGATAAAATCCTGCAGCTTTCTGAGTTTTTTAGCTGATGCGTGCTCCTCTCTTCTCCTTGATTTGAACACATCCAGCTAAAAAAAAGTATTTTGAGTGGAGTGTCCACAATGATTCACCGTGACTGCCAAGACTTAGAGGCAAGAATACAATATAAATGTACAAAATTAATAAGCCAGCACTGGTCAGCTTGTGTAAGAACATTTGGATGAACATCCCAGTAATCTGACTATGTATCACACCCTGGCATGTTCTGCTTTGGCTGCACATCTCAATTCCACGACCATCACCAGGATTTGCCACTGAGGAGCCAACTCAGTTTCTGGAGAGAAGCTCCAATTAAGAAAATCTCTCAGCTGTGTAGTCTTTCCTAATAGGAGCACACTGCTTAGAGCACATCGTTTGGAAGGATATAGCCTTGCTTTGGGAAAGTCAGCAATGAAAGAATCCACCCAAGCTGTCCAGCAGATACTTAGGAATTAAGCATGTCATATGAGAAGGAAACAACACATTTTCTAATCTTTGCCAACCGCAGGGAGATTCATCCCTCTTTCGTTTCATGTCCTGAGATGATGACCACGATAAGAACTGACTTAAATCCCACAGACCTTGTTTTCACTTGCAAATTGGCTTAAGCTCATCCCCTAATCAGGTAATTGAACCGTTTATGTGTCTTGGCTGAATCCCAGTCTGGGTTCATCTCTTATGAAATTATTCCAGGTCATTAACCAGTCTGGTGATCCTGAACCAGTCTTTATGGGAAAGTACAATGCTTAAGGCCAGCAAAGTGAAGAAAACCAAGGCAGACTTCAGATTAGAACTTTAGACCCTTCGTCTTAGTCTTGGGACAGATCTGTCAGTCTGCTTCCCAGAAGACCTTCCCAGATTCCCGTCCCTTCCTTCGGCCTGGCTTGTAGAGCTGAGCACCCCCTGAGCCTGACATGGGGTCAGGAGTGCTACCAGGACGATGGCAGGGCCACCTCCCTTCCTGCCAGTCCTGGCATCCACCGAGCCCATCACTCTGGTCCTAGACTATTGTTGGATATCAGGGGATGGAAGCGGCAGCACAAGTCACTGAGGCACATCAGCCCTAACAGGGCACTGCTGAGGTAGCAGTGTGGTTCGCCCACGTGACAGAGAGGCACGAAAAGTGTGTGTTTGGTTGAGAAGAGCTCTCCACTGGGGATGTTCCTGGAGCTGACTTTAAAATTGTCTGCTTTGTACAGAGGCAGGGAGAGCCAGAAAATATGCGAGCCATGAAAACATGACACATCCTCCAGCCCATTCCCTCAGTCTACCATTGCTTTGGACTCAGAATTTCCTGATTTATGGAGTGCCACAATGGTCTGTGTTTGCTTTTCCAGTGCTAACTTTCGCGGTGCTTGTTGTTTTACCCTGTTGAGCTCTGGGCTGGTTTATAGAAATCCAAGGTATTTATGGAATCACCTATTACAGAGCCAAGAGCTCGTGGCATTTTGAGGTGTTTTGTGTGAAAGGAGATCATTCCTTCAGTCCCTGAACTGACCCACCTGAAGGCATTGCTCCAGCTGGATGTATTACCCTGTTCTCACCACATTCAGCTTCAGCTCTTCAAGCTGCTGTAAAAAAACGCCAAATTAGTTTTTCCTTCATGAATCCAGCTCATTACTTTTAAAGAATTAGCCAATGCCCATGGAACTATTCAAAAATAGTTACATGGACTATGAACATGAAGGAACATAAACATAAAACATTTAGTTTTTTACACTAAATTGTGCCATCAGGACCCTTCTTTGTCAGTTCCATGGGTTTTAAGTTTCATTGCATCAATACCATGAAAAGAAGATGAATTCAAGAAGAATTTCTTCCCAGAAAGGATGGTTAAGCACTGGAATAGGCTGCCCGGGGAGGTGGTGGCCACTTCCAACATCCCTGGAAGTGTTCAAGAATGAGCAGTGGCACTCAGTGCTCTGGTCTGGTTGGCAAGGTGGCGTTTGGTCAAAGGTTGGACTCAATTATGGGGATTTTTCCCAACCCTTAGGATTCTCTGAAGCCTGGTGGAAACTCAGGAGACCCTAAGTCTACATGTTAGCAGAGTCCTGCTGCTTGGCCTGTAGCAAGTTGTTGTATCTCTGGTTTTCCTCCAACAATTTCATGATTCCATTTTCACAGGAAGAGATTAGTGAATCATCTCATGCAATGGCCTCACTCCTCCTCTTTCCCCAGTATGAACAGGAAGAGTGGCCTTGCTGAGATGAGAAAAAAGTCTAGAGAATTTTCTCTGGCAGTAGCAGCAGCCTAGGAAAGAGCCTAAGAGCAGAGCAGGCAGGTGGTCGCACACCTCTACTCTCTGCTGAGTACTTACCACCCAAACTCTCACCAGAGTGTACAGGTGCATTCTCCTCCTGCAGCTGGAGGCAGAGTTGATATCACAGAATCATCAAATCATAGAAAAGTTTGGTTTGGAAGGATCCTTAAAGAACATCTCATTCCACACCCCTGCCGTGGGCAGGGAAACCTTCCACTAGACCGGTTTACTCCAAAGCACAACCTGACCTAGAACACTTCCAAGGATGGATCACCCACAACTTCTCCTGGTATTTCTCTCTGTCTTTGGTATCATCACCAGCCCTTTTTCTCTCCTTTAATGCATTTCTTGGCAATTTTGGCTGCATTTTGCTTTAACAGCTAATCTGCAGCCAAAAGAATACCCAATCTCAGATAATCATAATTTGGCAGCTGTGCCACAGTCATCACTGCCAAGATGTGTCCAGTGAGCAGGAAAATCCAGAATTTCTCACTAGTACAGTACTGCACCCAACTGTTCCATAAAATAAGAAGTGATCAGAGGTGAGCCACTGTTCTACAAAGAGATTTTTATATATTATTGTGCTGAAAATACACAACTGGGTGCTAAGAACTCTCTTAAACAAATTATTTTCCCAGGATTCAACAAGCTATTAACATTCATGCTAATTTTGCTCACATTCACCCTCTCTCCTGATGCCTCAGCACTCTGCTAAGGTAACCCCAATACATGGAATTATTTGGAATGAGGAAGCATTCCTGGATGGTGAGGACTCGAGTTCTGGTCTGTGTTGGTTCTAGGAATTGGCTGTGATATTCTCCATAAACAAAAAGAACCTAAGGCAAATATTTGCTCCTCACCCTTTCTCCATCAAATACAGCTTCAAACATCAGGAGGGAAAAACAAACTCCATCACTGGCCTCTCAGCTTTCCATAACTTCTGTGTTCATTTTTCATGTTTTATTGTCCCTCATCCTGGAAGCAAAACAAAGCAGGAGAAAGCATTAGCATCTAACCACAGTAATTTCCTGAATTCCAGAGAACTGCTGTCAAAACCACAGATTCACTCGCTGCTGGAACATCTGTATCAGATTACTGCACTTCCCTGTTCGTTCCTGCATCATGGCCTGCAATCAGCTGCAGCTCCAACCCAGAAGCTGGAAAAAAATGTGCTGGGTTCCTACTGCTTTTTAACGTATTGTCACTAATTTCTCTCTGCCTCACTTCCCAGATTTCTGCCTCTAACCTGTACCATTTTCTCCCACTGGCTGTCAAGCTGCTGATAACACACACTTTTCCAGAAATGTATTTCAATTCTTTTCCTCTCTGTATATTTTTATTCCAATCCCTACTAAAAATAATGATGATAGTTTTAATGAGGACTGATTCTTTGACCTGATTTAGCTCTATAGGTAGTTGACGCAAGCAGATTATTCATTGTCTTCTCCAAAGCACTTCCCACAAATCTTTGGGAGTCACATCTTTTGTCTGATTGACTCATTAGATCTCAAGATTCCTGATCACCAAGACCAGAAAGATTCATTTGGATAGGTCCTTCTGGGAGTTTGCCCCTGATTTATATGTCAAACCTGGATTTCTCTTGGCAAGTACTAACCCAGACCAACCCTATGGATTCCCCACCACAAGAAGTCATGACCCTACCAAATGCTGTGAGATGATTTTTAAGGTCCCTTCCAACCCAAACCATGATTCTACGGCTTTATGACTTCCAAGGAAATTCTTGAAAAGGAAAAAGAAGAGAGGCACATGGGATATCCCCAGGCAAAGATGGTTTCTGTTAAATGGTGGCTCTTTGCACATTGGTGCTGTCAAAATGTCCTCAGACCAAAATTAAACTCTCCCAGACTTCACAGCCTGCAGCCTTGAGGGGCAACTGAGCCTGGCTCACCAGGGACCATGGTGACCCAGGAAATCTAAATGTAGAGACAGAAAATTTGGCACCTTTCCCTGAAGGATCTTGGTTAATACCTTTGCTTCTTTAACTGTGGGATAATATGCAAAATACTTCTGAAATTTCTTTCCAACCCCTTCATTCCATGTGGAATGCACAGTTTGAAAGTCATATGCAGAAAATGAGGCAACCTCCTCACCAGTGGGAGGTCTGATCCCACTTTTGGGGTTTGGATCTGCCACCCTCCTCCCTGGCAGGTCAGAAAATAAGGTGTATGCTACACTCACTAGGTGGTTGCTTGAAAAGTTTCAATTTTGTGTTTAAAAGTTCACCCAGCAGTGCTGCCCAAGGTCCCTTGGAGCAGCACAGGGGAGAAGGAGGAGACCATGTCCCCTTCTCAGCAGCCATTGGTAAGGCTGCTGAATTTCTGTGGGATTTGGGAACCACATGGAAGATTCCCAAACCCCATCAAAGTTCATTTGCAGAAACAGGACTTGTACCAAAATGCAAAACCACCAGTGAAGAAATTTGGAAGCTGCAGCTCCGTAATATTTCCCACCTGAGGAGCCATCCTTCCAGTAGGAAGTCTGGTTCAAGGCATCCCATTTAAGCTTTCCAAGGGCATCCTTGCTGCATCCTTGGATGGGCACTCACCTGGAAAATACATCTGCATACGGCCCCTGGCTCCCAAAGCAGCTGCTCTTCCGAGCTCTGGAGCCCAGGGCATGTTTTTCACTATCCACGGCCCGTTCTTCTCTTGCCAGCAGAAAGCCCTGCCCTGGAAGGCCAAGTTCACCGGCTGCAATGACAGAGCAGCCCAGGATCACTTGGGAACAGCTCATAAGAAACTGATGCTGCCATCCAAATACCAGAGCCATTGCAATAAGGTCATTCCTTTAGCAAAACGTCTCTTAATGGGCCTTCTCTGACCCGTTCACCTCCAGACTGGAGAGCTCTCAGTAAAGTGGTTTTGCTTTTACTGGCCAGGACAAATCTGTTGTTCTCTTCTGACTTCTAAATCAGAAATGCAGCCTCGCAGTCACTCGAGAGCCAGGGGGAAGAGAACAAGGCAATCCCACATGTGCCCTGCTGAAAGCAAGCATCTGGCTAATGCCTTCACATGGCCATTGCTACTCCTGTAGCTAAACTCATTACCCTTTTAGCTCTGTGGGTTGCAGCAGATTCAATATTCAGACCAGCAGCTAGAGACATTATTCAAATACATCTCAAATCTGGATATTTACTCAGGTGCAATCTCTTTATTGGAAATAATATTCCCAGACTAAGCAACATTAACATCACTCACGGGGACATTTCTTGTTGGCTTAATAAGGGGATTTGCAGAACATGAGGGTTCAAGTAAAAAGGCCCAAAAATGCATTTCTGACTTTCATGGGAATGTCAGGAGAGGCTGAGCTGATAAACAAGGTGCTGAAACAGGGATGAGGAGATGTTCTCCTCCTGCTGTCAGTGCTGCCATAGGATTCCACTTGGCAATGGATCACATTTGATCTGATGTAAGAAAAAAAGCCAGGCATTACAGAAGAGATGTAACTCTCTCAGTCCCTAATTGCCCATGCTATAGAGTCAAAGAGGTCTTGAAGATTCTGATACAGAGAGATGGCTGACCTCACTCCAGCCTCTGCTTTGAAAAAAAAACACAGAGAAACCGCCACCCTTCCACACAAAACTGGCAACTGAAGACATCAGTGCAAGAGAAATTGTCGTCCAGGTGAACTTTTCACAGAGAGCCACCCTCACGTCATGTCTGCACCTCTGCCACATGTCCTTGCCCACAGGCCATCAGCTTCAAGCACATATTTTATTGACTCCTATCCTGAGATGGACATGAGGTGAGGAGCCCAGTCAGCGGGTAAACTTCCTTAATGCTACAGAAATAAATGAGTCTGAAATTTATTCCTCATCCTTTAGTATTTTAGGTGGCTTATTAAATACAACCCAAAGTCTCACACACATTGAACCCAGATCTTTTTAGTCTGTCACAAGGTAGCTGCTAAAGTAACTCTGGTTAATTCCAGCTGAAGGAAAGTTGAGGAACACCACCCAGTTTGCAAAGTCTAATTTTAGTCTGAGCCTGTGCCACTCATTTTTTGTGCCATGTTTTCATATTTGCTTATACTTATTTGTGTTAAATTGAAGTGTGGAAGCCTGCAAGGTCCCTGTGTTCCCTTAAGAAAGCAAACAAGGAAAATTTTTCCTGGGAAAAATTACAATGTAACTTGAACTTATAGAAATAGTACATATTTATTTATCTTTATATTTATGCATCATAAAAAGAGAATTACAAAGAGGCTGGAATCTGTTGGGCTTTATCAGAGTCAAGATCCTTACCTTGCTTCTAAAGCACCCTCCTGGCCTAGACTAACATGTGATCAACTCACCTTTTTGCCCCACCTCTGCCAAAACAACCCCACAGCCACCCAGTGTCACCCTCCTGGGCTGCAATTGTCCCCTGCTCCTGATTGCTAAAGGCAAGTCCTCAAGCCAAACACTCAGGATCCTCTTTGCAAATCCTTTTCTCCTCCCAACATCTCCATTTCTCTCCCGAGCTCCCTGTCCATTGAAAGATCAGCTGTTGGGACAATGAGTTTTTCAAGTTTTCTGGTTATCTTGATTGACAAGATGGAACAGTGTCATGACAACTTCTCTGTGGGTCATACAAGAAGGATATAAAGCTATTAGAGAATGTCCAAAGGAGAGGCATGAAGATGGTGAAGGGTCTGGAGGGGCCATACAAAGAGTGGCTGAGGTCCCTTGGCTTGTTCTGCTGGAGAAGAGGAGACTCAAGTCAGATCTCATCAGGGTCTTAACCTCCTCCTGAGGGAAAGTGGAGGGTCCTGCACTGATCTCTGCTCTCTGCGACAGTGCCAGGACCCAAGGGAATGACCGGAGCTGTCCCAGGGGAGGTCTGCCTGGAGATCAGGGAAAGGTTCTTCCCCCAGAGGGTGCTGGGGCTCTGAACAGGCTCCCCAGGGAATGGGCACGACTCCAAGGCTGCCAGAGCTCCAGAAGCATTTGGACACCGCTGTCAGGTGCAGGGTGGGATTGTTGGCACATCTGTGCAGGGCCAGGAGCTGGACTGGATGATCCTCGTGTGTCCCTTCCAGCTCAGGACATTCACTTATTCTATGAAGGCCTAGTTTGGTGTCCTTTTCCAAAAACCACTTCTCAGGCTTTTATTTATGGGCCAAAGGATCAACCATGAGAGGCAGACCATGACCAATCAGAGGGGCTTTGGCTCAGAGCTCATTCCATGCCTCCCGTTAGAGGCAGCTGATGGTCTGGATTTCTAACTGGTAGGAAAACATACAGCAATGGCAAATAAACGCTGACATTTCAGTGAAGTGAAATTTCACAAAGAAACAAAACTGCCAACAGAAATATTTTTCTGTGATATCAGAGCAATTCTTTGTTGCAGTTTTGACCTTTTGTAGCGTTTTTATTTACATATGGGGTTCTGCTGTGATAGTTCTTTCATGCTGTTATTTATTTCATTCTATACATCAGCAACTGCTCTTTTTACATCGTCATTAGCAATTGTTCTGCTAATTGTTAATTCTTCTAGTAACTCTGAAGTAATTGGCCTTATGTTTTGCTCATTCTTCCCTGAAAAAAAAAAAGTGTTTTGAAATGCGGATTTAAAATGTTCTGTTTGGTATTGGAGTGTTTTATTATATGGCTTTTAACAGAGCAAAAGGCAAAAAAAGAACAACCCTGAGGAATGCTTCATTTTGAACACATCAACATTCCCACTGAAATAACAAACATGTCCCACTAGCCCTATAAACCACACTTATCTGCTTGTTCTATCTACCCATCCCACCTGCCTCGGCCTCCCAGATAGCAGCAGGGCACTCGGAGCTCTTCCCCTTCCACACAGAAAATCCTTGGCTCTCTCCATGGCTCCAGCCCACTGGATCAGGCTGCGGCTGAGACATGGGGTGGAGGCCTTCACTCCCTAAATGCCCACATTCCTTGTGTGTCCATAGGCAGTCATGGCTGATGGTCTGAAAGATGCTTTATCACCTCACTTTATGCCCTGGACGGTGCTTTGCCACTTCATTTTATCCCCGTTTTTGCTTGGATTTTGGAGGGGCTCCAATTTGCCTCAGCCTCACTCCTCCACTTTCCCTGTCAGCTCTTGCATCCAGGAAGCCAAAGTAATTTCTGGTTCTCAGAGAGCTCACTGTAAATCACAGCAGGGATCTGCCAGAGCACCTTCCCTGCACTAAGAGCATGGTCAGAAAGGAGTTCATGTGTTTGATAATTCCTTTCCGAAGGGAGGGCACTGAGACCCCACCTGCCCTGCTGCATCCAGCTCTGGGTTCCTCTGCACAGGAGAGATGTGGACTTGTTGGAGCGGGTCCAAAGGAGGCCATGGAGATTCTCAAAGGGCTTGACCACCCCTGCTACGGAAACAGCCGGAGAGATTTGGGATTGTTCAGCCTGGAGAGGCTTAGAGCCCCTTCGAGTACCTCAAGGGGCTCCAAGAGAGCTGGAGAGAGATTTTGGACAAGGGATGGAGTGACAGGACAAGGGGAATGGCTTCACACTGCCAGAAGGCAGGGTTAGATGGGATATTGGGAAGGAATTGTTCCCTGTGAGGCTGGGGAGGCCCTGGCACAGGGTGCCCAGAGAAGCTGTGGCTGCCCCTGGATCCCTGGAAGCATCCAAGGCCAGGTTGGATGGGGCTTGGAGCACCCTGGGATAGCGGAAGGTGTCCCTGCCCATGGCAGGGGGTTGGAAAGAAATGGTCGTTGATGTTCCTTCCAATTCAAACAATTCATTAATTCTTTTTCCATTTTTTTTTCTATTTACTTGCTCCAAAATTAAATTAAAAACCTGTAAGAGGAAGGTAACAAATTGCTCCCTTCATCAGCTGGCAAGAAGCAAAGAAAATTTAGCCTAGACCAGAAACCTTCCAACCAAGAGGACAGGGAGTCCACTGAAGGAGGAGAAAGCCACCATGAAGGGAGGTTTTGGAATAGACAAATCCATCTTCAGGAAGGGGGCTTGGACCAGATCTCCATTGTCCTTCCCATGTGTGCTCTGGGATCACAGCACTGCAGCAGGGGAGCAGACAGTTAAAAACCAAACCATACCCAGAGTAGCCACATTCAGATGAAAAGGAGAAAACTGGGGAAAAGTAGTAAATGTAGGAATGGCATCGATGTGATAGCGGCTGGGATGGTTTGTGGGAGCAGGAAGGCAAAGGGAGAGGGAACTGTAATCCATGTCTGAGCAGTTTTAGGGAGATATCATAAGAGGATGCTCAAAGTTTCTTTTCCCCCACCTTTATCATTCAGATAACATAAGCTATTTCCTTCTCCTTCCCGCCTCATTAATTAAGCCATAAACATTCAAAGTGCAGCCTGATTTTTCCTAGACTTAAATAAAATTGCAAGAATACAAAAATACCAACAAAACATGCATTCATCACGAAAACTTCACTTACATCAACAAAAATAATTCACCACAAAAAAGTCAAAATAACATCATAGAATCATTTAGATTGAAAAAGAATAACATCACAACACCAACAAAGGTGGACAATTTACAGACACTCCACCCCTCATTCATAATTAAAATCAAAATTCCCCTTAATTCCAATGGTCTGCAGCAATTTATCAGTCCAGGTTTTGCCCATTACCTCTCCCAGCTACTGTCCTGATCTCCAGTTTCTCCAGAGACCCCATGTTTGGAAATAAAAGGTGCAGCAGAACAGGTTTGAACCATCCCTTGCAAGCATTTTCAGCCCATTTTTAGTATGCTTGAAGACCTGGGATCAGCACAGGAGCCGGCAGAGCTGGACATGACCTCAGAGGGACAAGCAGTGAAGACTGATCCTGGCTTCCCAGAGGATTTTTGGATGCCCTGCCCAAGGCAAGGCAAACCCACCTCTACAAACACTTAAATATTATGAATTTGCCACTGTTCTGCATTGGCTGTGAGCAGGATCCATTTATCCCAGCTCTGGATCCAGGAGATGCTGCAGGCAGATGCACCATGGATAATCTTCCCTTGCAGAGCAAGGGTAGAATCACAGAATCGTGGAATGGTTTGGGTTGGAAAGGACCTTACAGATCTTTCAGTTCCAACCCCCTGCCATGGGCAGGGACACCTGCAGCACCCAGATCACCACCCTCCTTGTTAGAAACCCTGGAGTGTGTGCAAATATGGATCAAAATCCTTTAAGCTCTGCTGTTTTGAACCAAAAAATTGCCTTTCCTTTCCAAGACTTGGACATAACATGTAATTACAGTGTGACAGACACCGTTCACCAGGAGTGTCTGTGTGTCTTTTATCGACCTAAAGAGCCCTGTTCACATCAGCAAATGGCACCACCCAAATCCAAGGATAACCTCTGGCCCAAGAGGGTAAAAAAGAGGGAGGGACAGGATGTAAGACATCAAGAGGGAAGAGCTGTCCTTCCTGACTGGCAAGATCGCAGGCACTCACAGGTCTCTGTGTGCGTTTGCTTCAAGTTCCTCCACACAGAGCTACCCCAACATTTTTATTTGGGTTTAAGTGCATCAGTACAAACCTGTTCCTCATTAGTTTAAATTAACCATAATCGCCCTGATTTGGAGAGAAACAAGGAGACAGATGAAAAACAAGGAGGTGATGGGATGGCAGTGAGCTGCTGATGTTCTTTAGCTGAGCTGCAGTGACAGCACAGGTCGTGATCTCTCCCTGCCCTGGCGGGGAGGGCAAAGCCATCAGTGCCACCTCAAGGGTTTTCTGTGTGGTTGGGGCAGACGTGGCAGACCCCAAGCTCTTACCTCCACCAAAAGTTGCCCCTTCAGCTCTCCCATCCCATCCTTGCACCCCATTCAAACCCCGCAGTCCATGCCAACTGAAACCTCTCAGCAACAGGGACAAGTTGTCTTTGGAGACATCAGGAGGGGAGGAGAGCTCACTCTGGGAGGGCAGGACCAGGGCAGATGCAATATCTTCATCCTAATGAACCTCTCTTTTCCTCCTACGTGGTTAAAATCCTGCTGTACATGAGAAGCTTCAGCCCAGCCTTCATTTTGGAGAGAGGCACATGTTTTCTTTATCTCTGGGTGTCACTGGATAGATTAGATGAGATATATTTATCTCCACAGCAATCTGTGTTGCTGCAAAGAGAGGGCTACAAAATTCCATGGGATGAGATCTTCCCATGCTGGGTTTAGCATCCCAGTAAGAAATGATCCTTCATTTTGGTGGCTGACATGTTTTCATCAAAACATGAGGAAAACGAACGATTTGACCTCAAGTGTTGGGTGTTTGGGCTTTATTTTTTTATTTATTCACATTTAGAAAGCTGTTAAGGGTTTGTTGGGTGGGTTATTTTAAGCAAAACCATCTTTATGAACATTTTCCTTGTGCAGTATTTGTTCCTATTTTCTTGTATTTTCCAGTTTTCTTGTTCTCAGCAGGGCCAAAAACCCAGCTCGAGGAAGTTGGGTGAAATCTTAAGGAAGAAAAAAGTGCATGAATGAAATAAGTAAAATCAAAAATGTGTCGTTTCCCACAATGATTATTAAGGGAAATAAAGGAATAAATAAGCTATAATATTTTTTGTCCACTCTCATACCCAGTGAATCTACAGATCTGCCATGCTCTGACAACACAGTTAATCACCCCACTGTCCACTTGGACTGCCCTGTAAAATAACTATTTTTTAAAAAAAGAAAAGTTGAAAAATCATGGATAAACACACTCCAAGGAAATATTTCCTGTGTACAGTAGAAAGAAGCTGAGGGAAAGCCCCTATTCACCACTGGGGTCAGTCCCCATTGCAATGTATGGGGGCAGGTCACTGGGAGGAAACCAGTGTAAACAGGATCTGCTTTTATCGGTGGGAAAAAAACCCAGCCCTGTTTAAATTAGCCAGAAATATGTGCCTATATGTTATAGTCACAAGCTGCTGTGTCCAAGCCTTGCTGCGGGGTTCCGACACGGGCGTGGAGCTGTTCCTGAACGCGAGAGCCTGGCTGTCCCTTCTGCTTTGGGAAGGAGCTCATGAGGGGATGCCTGCACCCCGAGCAGGATGCCTGGGCTGGGGGGTGAGCATGGGAGAACCAGGGTTTGGCATGGGAAGGATGCTTGATGGAAGCCCTGGATGTGGGACAAGAAAGGAAACCTGCCAGCCTGGCAGGGCACCCTTCTGGCGGGACGCTGGGGCTTGGGGGGACGGGACAGCTGTGCAGGGCATCCTCCTGGTGGGATGTTGTGGCTTGGGGGGGCGACATGTCAGACTGGCAGGGCATTCTCCTGCTG